>JAANYP010006028.1:0-15706 GCA_020465985.1 Centrapalus pauciflorus | reverse complement strand
TACCTTGTCAGCAAGCTGGGCATGTTAAACAAGAGTGACTAAGTGTTCTCTCAAGTCTACGAAGTTGTATGTCTCACACTGCTCAAGTTTCTCAGAACAGCTTAGACAGAACAGGCTATGCATGTTCTATACTTAGCCATTTTTCTGAAAAACTTGAACAGCTTGAGCACAGAACAGGCTGAACAACCAACAGTTTATAAGTCCAGCCTGCTCTGATGGTTCATTCCTTAACCTGTTCTATCCTTCACACTGCCTTTGACCAAACCTGTTCTCACAACTGAGAACAGGCTGAAGGCACAGTTTGAAAGGAGAACAGCTTGAAGAATGAACCACATGTGTTGACTCTACTTATCACAGGGTTGACCAACAGCGTAGACCAGCAGTTTAATTACCTTTCTTCATAATTAAGTTACTTAAATTATGTTTTATTTAACTTAATTACTGCGGATAATGTATGTTACGTGTGTTAGTGATTAAAAAGGTCAAGTGGTCTGACAAATGTTCTGACATGGACAACCGTTCCGTTTTTCCGTCAACTAACATTTCAAATCAAACCGCCCAAATCTTTTCTCTCTCATACACACGACCATTCAAATCCTATAAATACCTACATACTGTTTCATCTTCGTCTTCCTCATCATTTCCAGAAATCCTCAAGAACCCTAAAATCGACTAAGTGTCTTTTGCTTCTTTAACCTAAAATACTCCCAAATGGCTCACAGACCTAATCCCTTTCTCCCAGTATTCGTTGGTGAGGATGTCGTCAAACACTCATCCATCACCACGATGCTGACCATTAAGCCCACCAACTACATTGCTAACCTCACTATCCCCAAAAACTATGTGGGGAAGGGTTACGAACAAATGGTGGAATTTCTGAAAGTTCATCCGTTGAACTACGCAATGACTGCATCTCCTGGTGTCCTGTACCAGGAGATGGTGTATGAGTTCTGGTATACCTGTGCCTACCTTCCAGAATCCAAAGTCATCAAGGGCACCATACTCAATGGGACTCAGACCATTGCGATCAACACTGATCTGCTCAGGGAGGTGCTACATCTACCAACTGCTGCAACTTACGATAAGCCCCAAGCTGAAAATGATCAAATGGGCAATCTGCTACGCTTCTGTGGTGTGGCAGAACCCAAAATTGGAGCAACACTGTTCAGGAAGGATCTCTCTCCTACCTACAGCTTCTTATTCGCCTCTGTGGTGATGTGTTCCAGCAGCAAAGTTGGTTCATTTGACCAACTAAGCCATGATGAAATTCCTGTAGTTCTGCAGCTTGTGGATGGAACTACCATAGACATGGCCAAATGGATTTTTGTGAATTTGAGGAACCTTGTGCAGCAGGAGTCAAGACCAGCTGCTGTCAGATATACCAGGTTTCTGAGCCTCATCTTCAGGCATGTTTGTGGTGAGCATATCTATAACTCTCAGCCTCTTCTTAAGACTGCTGCATTCCCAGTTATAGGGAATAGAGTTTTCTATACTCCAATCTTGCAGAATGAGCCTCCTCTATCCACACCAATGAGGAGGCTGCTAGGTTTAGTGGAAGGACCCTCTGCTGTGAGGGTGGATCCAGAAGCTGCTGCTCCCACCAGAAAATCCAAAGCCAGGTCCAAACTTGTAAAGAGGACCCTGGCAACTGCTGAAGCTGGGCCTGTGAAAAAGAAGGCCAAAACAGCTCCATCTGAGTCTGTTCCTTTAGCCTCTGTGGCTGAGGAAGAGCAGACTCCTCACCCTGGCTCATCTGTTGAGCCTGAAGCCTTTGTGGCTGGTGCCTCTGTGGCACAAGAGACAATGGAACAGGCCAGCCCCACTGTTCCTAGCCCAGTCTCACATCCTGTCCAAACAGATCCTCTCCCTACTCCACAATCACCCACATCATCCATCCATTACCAACGCAAATCACTAGCCAAAAAGAAATCAGCCCACAAAACCACCTCCTCTGTTCCCTCTCAACAGGGTTCAGTTGTAAAAGAAGCAACCCCAGCTGCCTCTCCTATTTTGGGAGAAGGTTTAGCTCATTTGGAGCCTGCTTCACTCCAATCTGAGTCACCCTTGAGTCAGCCTAGACCCTCTGGTTCCTCCCAACAGGAACCAGTTGTACAAATGGAGATACCCACATCAACTATCCAAGCCTCCCAACAGGCTGAGGATATTGAAAGACAGGAGTCCTCTACACTCCATACTGTGTCCACACTGTCCCCCACTCATATCTCCTCACACCCTGAGTCTGCACGAGGTGCCCACGCTGCTGATATAGACCAATCAGCAGCTCAGCCTCAAACTTCTGTTCCCCATGATTCAGCTGTTCAACACCAAACAGCTGCTGAGGGATCAACAACACAAGCTGATGAACCTCAGGGATCATACCATCCCTCTGGTGAGGCTGATCCCTCAATGCAAATTCCATCAGCAGGTTTCACCACTGCTGATGTTGAAATGCATATCCCATCTCCCCATGATGAGGTGCCTTTAGACCAAGGCACTGCAGAGGGAACCACCACTGGTCTTCATGAGGGTGTTGCAACACAAGCAGCATCTGAAAGGCCCCAAACATCATCCCCTTCTCCTGGTGATGCAGCTACAGCCGCTGCTGAAGGACCTCTTGATCCCTCCAACCTGGGCCATCTTACTTTTGCCCAGGCTATGGAGCTTCTGTCCCAAGTCCCTCTTCCCTCTTCATCACATCCTCAAACACCAGCCTCATCATCATCTTCTCCCTCTACCCACTCAAAACAATCCACCCATACACCACCATCTCCCAAAGACCTGCCTTTGAAGGATCAGCTTTCTTTGCTGACCAACAAAGTTGGTTCTTTGGAAAATACCATGCACTCCCTACCATCCATCATCTCAGACTCTGTGTCTGAGCAGCTCAAAGGCTTCTTTGATATGTTCAAAGAATCCTTCCCAGTCACTCCCCAAACTGACAACTCTCCACAGCTGATTGCACTCACTGCACAGCTGCAAACTATATCCAACTCTCTCTCCTCTATCCTCTACTTACAACAGGACTCTGTGTCCTCTATGGCAGCCATTTCCCAACAGCTGTCATCTCTCCTCACTTCTTGCAACACTACCCTTCCTAACACATTGGCCAGCCTGAACACTCTTATTGGCTCTCTATCAAATACTGTGTCCTCAGACCTTGCTGATGTGCAAGATACTCTTGAAGTCCATCTTGCACGGCTTCAAAGCCTGTTGTTCACAGCTTCTGATAGAGAAAACGTTATTAAGCTGACCACTCTTGCTGATTCCCACACATCTTCTCTTCAGACCTGTCTTTCCCAACTTAGTGAGGTGAAGGATAACTTGGCTTACTTAGTGAACAGCCTTGTTGGTCCTAAACCCTCTAAACATGCTGGCAAGCCTGCTGACTTTGTGTCTTCAGGCAGACCAGGTGTTGAAGTCGCTGCTTCATCTCCTTCAAAGGGGGAGAAGTCATCTGCCTCGAAGACTAAGTCTAAGGGGGAGAAAACTTCTTCTCCTAAGGAGATACCAGTGTCTGCAACTCACACTGGTCAGCCAGCAGAGATTTTTGAAACAGGTGCAGCTGAAGGTGCTTCTCAAGCTGCTATGCCTACTCAGGCTGTCTCTCCAAACCCTGCTCAGTCTAAGGGGGAGGAAATCATTCCTGAGGACAGGCCTAGCAGCAAAAGGAGGCACCTTATTTTATCAGAAGAAGAAGAAGAAATTCCTGAAGCTGCTGTCACTAAAGCAGCAGATAAAGGAAAAGAAAAGGTAGCTGAGGATCCTATGCAGCAGAAACAGGCAGAAATGCAATTTCACAAGACCAGAGCCAAAGAGATGGGCCTCCCTATGCACAAATACTTTGAGTTTAGGGAAGAATAGCTTCAAGCTCTGGAGGAATTAAGAAAAAAAGAAGAATCTGCCAAAGCTGCTAAGTCCTTTGCCCTCCAAGAAGCAAAGAAAATTAAAATGTCTACCTTGGAGGTGCAAAAGAAAATAATGGAAGCTGCCAGGCAATCAGCAGGAGAAAAAGAGAAGGAAGTAGAGAAAGGTACTCAGGTCTCTGTGACCAAATCACCAGTACCCTCTGCCAGAGCCAAATTCCACTTTGACAACTTGGCTAGAAAGAAATTTCATGATGTTGCTACTAGAAGGCTTGCCAAGGAAGCGATTGTCAAAGTTGTTCCCATTTCAAGAAAAGGCACACAGTGGAAGCTTCAGATCACCAGGATGGGTGCAACTGGCCCTGAAATGAATCCTACGATCACACTGATGTTGCACAGATGGGATACAGGGAATGGGTGGAACTGGCAGTTTCCCTGAGCCAGTCTAAGTCAGAAACGGCTAAGACTATCAGGGCATACATCAAGAAGCTGATGGAGAGAGTAAGTGAGCTGGGCCTGATTCCAAAAGAAGTAAAAGAGGGTGTCTCTGTGACATACCCCAAAATAAAGGCCAGAAGGACAAAGAAGGATACAGAAATGGAGCTACTCCTTACGCTGATTGAACAGGGCGACTATGCCATTGAAATAAAAGGAGTTGATCATAGTCTGCCTAAAGGAATAGAGTTTGAGGATGGCAAGATTATAGAAGAACCTGAGCTGGGGCATTTTTTGTAGATCCCCTAACTCAGAAGAAGTGCTTCCAAAGAGCCTCAGAGCTGTACAAAGTTGATCTGAGACAACTTGCCGCCTTCAGACTTGCAGTTTCTTTCAGGCAGTCTAGCAAATGGAGAGCAGCCATCTGGGATCAGCTCAGAGGCTTCTATGAAAGAGGAGAACTCAATGATCCCAAGTTCATGATCATCAGAAGTGAAATTGAGGAACTTGAGGATACAAGGGAAGAACTGGAAAGGATGGTTCAGGATCCTTCTCCATTGATATGAAGTCCATCTACCATCTGGGTAGGTGAAGAATGGAAGTTGTCCATCAGTTGGACAGGCTTGCCATTATCTGCTCCCAACTCAAACAGTCCAAACATCTTGTACATTAGTTGTACATCCTGTACATTAGTTGTACATCCTGTACATTAGTTGTACATTATTACATAAGTTGTAATTTTTGCTTTTACATTAGTTGTAAAATACATTAGTACATTAGTTGTACTCTTGTAAGAACATGTGTTGTTCTAGTGTAATCAAGAATCAGTGAATATATAAACTGATCTTTTACTTTACTGTAATGTTGTAATTTCAATTCAGCAAAATGTACTGTAAAAATATATAGTATTTTTGATAAGACCAGCTTGGACTGGTTATTGCAAATAGGGGGAGATTGTTAGGCACAAAAAGGCCTCAGTCAAACCTGTTCTACATCTGAGGGGGAGATTTTATAATCAAACCTGTTGATGCATTTGAAGGTTGAATTTAAGGCCTGTCATATGCCTTATTGAAACCTGAAAATGATTTGCAATATCAGTCTAAAGCTGTTCTATATGTTGCATGTGTTGCAACTAAGACAGTTTGTCCAAGCTGCTCTGTCTGCTGAACAGGCTGGACATAAACTGTCTACGCTGCTCTACACTGGTGAGCAGCTTGGGCATCTTACAAGTGTTCTGTTCTTTGTGAACAGAACCTGTTCTTTGTGAACAGGCTAAACACTTTATGGAATGTGTTTCCAAGTCCTCATGTATTGTTTTTTGACTACAAGATCAGTTTACAAAGTCGAAGACAAAGTGGAAATCAGAACTGCTCAGCCTGCCCAAGCTGTTCTGTTACATGAAGACAAAAGGTTATTTGAAAAAGGGTGACAGACCTTTTTCTTATATCAAAATAGGCCTTTACAAGGAAGAAAGACGCAAAGTTGACATTCCTAAATTAGTTAAAGGCAATGCAACAGTAGACAAAGTAAAAAGACAAAAGTTCTGCACATGTGAAGACAAGTCTGCTTTTCAGAAAAGTGCAGAAAAGGTTATGTTGTCTTTTCAACAAGACTTTTCCTTTTCATTCCATCCAATGAAGATGTTTCTCTTAGATCCTCTAAGTGAGTATAAAAGGAAGCTTCTAAGGTCAGAAAGAAGTGTGAAGAAAGCTAAGTGCTTAAACCAAGAGTGAACGTGCAAGTGTGATTTTCATGCATGCAAGTCTTCTGTGTAAACCAGCATCTGTGTGTCTAAGCTGTTTTACATAAGCTGTTCCTTTAAGTCTTGTAAACACAGTGAGTGCTTCTTAGTGAGTGTATTCATTGTATACTAGTTTGAGTCTGTCTTAGACTAGTAAGCATACTGTTGTATCTGTCATCTCAGCTTGAACTATTCCGCATTCAAGCTTGTTTGTAATTAACAAAATGTTGATAATACATACAAACATTGAGAAAAGAGTGTGTAGTTTTAAATTGCTGTATTCACCCCCCCTCTACAGCTTATAACTATATACTTTGGGAACCTCTCGGGACCTACAATATCTCACAGTCCAAGCCTGAGTCTGGAACATATCCTTTAGCTGGCAATATATCTGTTAAGCTGGGACATCCATAAGGTTAGTCTGCAGCTCAGATGTCATGGTCGCTAGCATTAGACAGGTAACATCAACTGCATCCTTAGAGTGCTTTTTGTGGAAATTTCTCTACTCAACTATAGCAGTCTCTGCAGGAGCAAGTCCTAGTGACATTTCCAGAACATAATAAGTTAAAGATAAATTGCGTTTTAATTTGATATGTAGTTGTTATTGAAAAAAAATTATAAGTTGCTGCTATTATCGGAAAAAGATAACACGATGTTGCTATTATTGGTAAAAAGATAAATGTTGTAGCTATTAATTAGCAGGTTTCCAAGTCAAAATTGCTATAATCGGTAAAAAAATACATAAGTTGTTGTTATTAATGATAAAAAATAAATAATGTTGCTATAAACAGTAAAACTACAAAAAGTTGTTGCTATTTTTAACATATAACACATTGTATATTTTTAGAAAATATAATCGTATATGACATTTAGAACATATGATGATTAGACAAATATTTTTTAATAAGTAATAATCAAGAGAGTCAAGTAATTTTTTTTATACATAAAATATACGAACTACATTTATTATTTTATTTGGAACAATAGTTTAAAATAAAATTTTCAATACTTGATTATCAAGGTTTTTGAATAAATCAATTTTGTTTAGAATTATGGCACAAAATTTAATCTCTTGTTATTAAAATGATGTTTAAAAATTTTTTTGTCTCAACAATTGGAATAAAAACAACCATAACTCGAATATTATTTATTTAAAACAATTACAAAAGCACAACACAACAAAAAGTTTAAGATTATTGTTAGGATTTTTGAATAGATACAAAGTTAAAGACTATTATCAAATACAACGTGTCCTCTTAAAAATGAGAAGAATGAAAAATATGCATATTTTTCCATATGTTCTTAAAACCTCAAAAAAATTATTATTTTTTGTTATAATATATATCAAGTTATATGTCATTTGGTTGCTTAACATGCAAACACTCAAGTTAATAATATAATATAAGCTAAATTTTAAAGATTTAAATATAAATATTAAAAACATTACTATCATTTATTACATTGACACGTTATATTTAGATATTAAATAATTAACAAAATGATTTCTTCTATTATTTATCAAAATATTTAAATTAGATCACGTAAGAACTAAATGATAACAACTATTATTTATTAAAAAATTAAAAAAACAGGTAATTCATACTCTTAGAAAATGAAGTAAATGTAAATTATATATTAGCTATATTGAAATTCACCAATTAAAAAATATTAAATTACTAATTCAATAAACATAAAAACTTCAAGTAAAATATATAGTGCAATGTTAATATTAAGTGAATATAAAAGACTTAGAAAATGTATAAACATAGTTACATTATTCTCATTAAATTATATTATAATATTAGTATTTACAATATCAAATTGTGTAACGATAGTAAAACTAAAATACATTACATTTTTTTATTAAACTGTAAGGTGTTTAATAATGTTTCTGGATCAATATTAATTGAAAATTCTTTTAAGATAAATTGAAATAAAAAATAAATCATTAGAGTAAATTATTGTAAAACTTTTATTATTGAAAAAATTACAGGAAGATATTCTTAGAATAATTCAAATATAGAGAAACAAAAATTTTGTCGTTAATACATTAAAAAAAACTTAATATAGTTTAAAATATATAGTTGAAAGGATGGATGACAATGACCTATACATGTTGGTGAATATAACGGTGACATATATAATTTTTAGCGACAAACATTTAGGATATTTGACATGTAACGCTGAATATAAAGCACATTAATCACTTAAATCAACATAAATAATTTGTTAATAAAAATATATAAGAATAATTTAAACAAATATATCATTAAATATTAAAAAAATTATCAATGTATGGATTGAAGAACATACAAAATTTTTTCTAGAATATGTATTTGTCAAGAACTTCTTTACATGGATGATAACTTCAATAATGTCCATCAGTATCACTGTCAAATATAAAAATATCACAAAATAAAAATTGTAATAATCGATTTCACAAAATAGATTAAACACACATGTGTTAGAGATGAAAGATGAACTTGATATTTGAATAATAAAAGAAGAATAAATCAAAAAGAAAATTAACCGGTGAAAATTTAGGATAAGAAATGAGAATGTTTAGATTGACAAATTGATTATTTGCAAACCATACTATTTGAAATTTTTACTGATCGTTCATTTTCTTTGTAACCTATAGTTAATCATAAAATAACAACTAATCATTAATAACAAAGGGTCGTGAAACGGTAATGACATTAAACTAAAATGACACAATCTTTAAATATAAAAGAAGATAAGTTAAAAATGAAATTTAAAACTTTAACACAGTTATTTATACATGGGACTCAAATCACATTTTAAATGTAAAAAAATTATGTAATTTTTTAACAGACACATATTTTTTTGGTTAAAATAAGTGCTTATTTTAATGAAATAAAATATATATATATATATATATATATATATATATATATATATATATATATATATATAACAATATATAATTATATATATTAAGTGTAATTAAATTTTTAGTATTCATTAACTATTTGTTAATATCTACATATTCTTTTATTTTGGTATCGTATATCAGATCAAGGTGAGTTGGTCTTAAATTCAATATCACCAAATTAAGAATATTAGATAAATCTATAAACTAAAACATAAAAAAAGTTTAAGGTTACGATTATTTTTAAAATAACTAAATTGTATAGAAATTTATTACATGGATTCAACTTATAAACTAATAATCATTTTATGTAAAAATAATCCATATTTTATAATTACCAATTAAAATAAAATAAATATAATATTGTTTTTTATAAAATGATTAAATTTAATCAACAAATCTAGAGATTTATATTATTTATAAAATGATATATATTATTTAACTTACATAAAAATTGATTGTCATCATTTGTTATTGTTATGATTCAAATTTAATAGTATATATATAAGAAAATAATCTAAAAATTTTAATTACCAAATTAAAATAAAATAAAATGTTATATTATTATTTACAAAATAACTTAATTTAAACGATATATCTCAAGGTTTATACTATTTATGAAATAATCTAATTTATACAAAATTAAATGTATTTAATAAATCTAGATGTTTCTATTATTTATAAAATTAATTAAATTACACAAAAACAAAATTTATTACCGATATTTATTATGATAAATATAATATTATTAGTTAGAAATTGATGTAATTTAAACAATATATCTAGAGGCTTATATTATTTATGAAATGACTTAATTTATAGAAAAATAAAAATGATGATCATCATTTAATAAATTTAGTGTTTTATATTATCAATTAAATGAACTAAATTATACAAAAACAAAATTGATTACCAATATTTATTATGGTTAGGATTCAACTTTTTAATTACCAAAATAAAATAAAATAAATATAATATTATTATTTATAAAATTATTTAATTTAAACAATATATCTAGAGGTTTATATTATTTATGAAATAAACTAATTTATACAAAAATAAAATTTATTAAAAACATTTAATAAGTCTAGAGGTTTATAATATTTATGAAATAAATAAAATTATACAACAAATAAAATTTATTACCAACATTTATTATGATAAATATAATATTATTATTTAGAAAATGATTTAATTTAAACAATATATCTAGAGGTTTATATTATTTATGAAATAAATTAATTTATAGAAAAATAATTGATTATCAAGATTTAATAAATCTAGTGTTTTATAGTATCTATTAAATGAATTAAATTATTAACAAACTCAAAATGATACTTGTAAGAAATTTAAGTTTAAGAAGTCTAGGTGTTTTTAGACGGTCTTGGCAATTTGAAGCCCCTTCTATGTGCTACAGACTGCTACTTGAACCTCACATTATGATCTCACACTCACATGACTTTGTTTTCTTTTTTATTTTTAAGGGTTTAATATGAAAAAAACCAACATGTTTTTCATGTTTTTTCGGTTTAGTCCCTCCATGTTATTTTTTACCAATAAAATCCTTAACTAATATATTTGTTTGTGAGTTTTAGAATTTTTCTTTATTTTTTTTAAAAAAGTCTTCAAGTTTGTGTCCTTTTCGGAGAAAAATAGTGAAAACATGTACGTTTTTTGTGGAAAAAGACAGGGTTGATTTTGAAAAAAAAATAAAACTTTTCCGAAAACCATTGAAAACAATAACTTGGACTTTCTTAGTAAATACTAACAAGGAGGGACTAAATCGCAAATATACGAAAACATGTTGGTTTTTTTTCATATTAAACCCTAATTTTGATGTATTAAATAATGATTATGTATGTTACAACTTGATAAACGTCAAATCTACTCCATAGAATGAGGTAGCAATAGCATAAACCTTATATTATCTATTAAATGAATTAAATTATACAAAAATGAAATTGATTACCAACATTTATTATGGTTAGGACTCAACTTTTATAGTATATTAGATAAGATTGTTGGTTTAATTGTTTTGGATCTAGTAGTCGTTGGGCTTTCTTGTTGGGTTGCTGAGTTGAGCCCATTACCGGGCTTCTGTTGTTTGTTGTGTTGACCGCTTAGCACCAGTGGTAGACGTGGGTAATTTTCGTATTTCCCACACATACGTATATATTCCTATTTTGTGCAGTGACCTAATCAGAGTTCATATATTTCCTTGGTTTAGCATATCTACTCAGGTTCGTTTTCATCTCCTTTGCAACCTAGTTAGGGTTATTTTCTGTGTAGGATATTTGTGCAGATCTGATAGATCTACTGTTTCAGTTGTAAGTTTTGAGTGTGTGTTTCTTCACTTGTTGGTGTGAGATTCACAGAGTGATGTAGAGAGTTTTATTTGTATGTTTTAGATTGGTCTTTAGACGGGTTGTGTTAGAATTAATTTCTGGAAATCCATCTTATATTCTTTAAGTTCTTGTTGTTGTGGTTTGATACTAGTTTCCCTTTATGGTATCAGAACCAGGGAAGATTCTAGTTGGTTAGGGTTTGGGTTCATGAAGTGTAAGCTGTGATTGTCTTAAAACTTAGGGCCATTCGTGTCCTTGTACTGTTGTTCTTGTTGGTTGACGAAGATTCAGTCTGGTAGTTCACCTAAGTTGTTGGTTGTTGGTTCATTCTCTTTCGCTACACTAATCAAAGTTGTGGAATAGCTTTTTAAGTATTGGTCACCCTTCTTGTGTGTAGCAAGTACCTGCTGTGAGAGTTTCTGTGCTAACAGGAATAAACTGCTCTCACTGTCACACTTGGCCTATATACAAGACATCGTTGTTTTATCTCTTTGGGAGTCAGGTTTTGGCTTGACCGGGCTTCTTGAAAGCCTCGAAATCTTGCCTTTAAGAAGTGGTTCTTGGTTCGTGTAGGGTGTTCATGGATGGTTAACCGAACCGAAAAAGACTTTCGGATGGTTAACCGAATATTTCGGTTTGAGGATTTTGTGAATTTAAACCTAAACCGAAATAATCGGTTAACCGGTTTTTCGGTAAATCAATTAACTGTAATTCTAATTAAAAAATTAAATTTCGAATTAAAAAATTAATTCTAAAGTACTTTTTAAAATCAAGATGAGAAATTTATTATTAAATTATAAAGTATTGATAAGATATCGTTAACAAATTATATATTATCATTAATAAATCTATTAAATACAAAAAATACTTTTATTTTTACCTAATTAAGTTGTAACAATAAAATTTTAGTTGTTTTGAGTTAAAGAACTTAATTAATGGTTAAAAAATTTATAATAAGTTTGGTATAAATGTTAATATTATAGGAATAAAAACTAAAATTTATAAAGTTTATTTATTTTTCGGTCAACTGTCCGTCACAAAAATCGTGAACCGAGACCGAAACCGAAAGATTTTTTCGGTTCGGTTAACCACACAAAAAATTATTAAAAGTCCGATTCGGTTAACCTAAAAGTCGGAACGGTCCATCGGTTTTTCGTATCGGTTTTCGGTTTCAGAATTTTTTGAACACCCCTAGGTTCGTGTGAGTTGGGTGTGTTTCTATGCTCTGTTATTTGTTAAATGTTACTTGCTATTGTGGTCGGTTTGTTGAATCTGTACTCATTTCTGCTTAGCTCTCTGTTTTGGTGCTTTCTATTGTTTATGGTTGGTGAGTATGGGTTGATCTCCTTATTTGAAATGGATAACCAAGAAGATACCTTCATTAGTAAACTTGATTTTGGAGACCCATTTTATTTGCATGCGAGTGACATTAACTGTACTCTCTTGACTAATTTTAAACTAGCTGAATACCCGTGCGTTGCTCGGGTGGTGTGCAATCACATCAAAATTTTTTAATTGAATAATGACACAATTAAAATGTTTTTTATTTAAGAAAAATATATGTCTTTTACGAAAATTTTTTTTTTCTTAATCATGAATATTAATTATTGCACAAAATTATATTCACGTCTATACATATCTAGTTCAACACATGTGAGTTAATCGAGAGATTGATTTTTAATTAAAAAACGTGTATTATTATTATTATAAAGTATATAGTAAAAAAAACTAATTATAATTTAAGATAAAATCAAAACCCATCATTTCTTATAGAAATAAAAATACAAGCGTATGTCTGATCCACATTTTTTACATTTTGATATACAATTTATTATAATTATTTATATTTACAGTTTGTCGGTTTATTTTTATCAACATTCAAATATTAATTTTATTGTAACACCAACTATATTCAATTATACACTTGTTTTCTATCATAATTATTATTATATTTTGTTCAGTAAAAATCAAGTTAGTTTTATTAATTTGGTTGTCTGATTAAATATTTTACTATTTACTTATTGTCAGTGATTTATACACAATAAAATTTTTTGTCATCCGTAACAATAAACACGTATATATGGAATTGTCGTAAAAAGTATTGAAATTACTATTATTATATATAAATAATTAACACACACACACACACAATATGTATGGTTTAGAAGGGTATCACTCATTATGCAACACACCAGATAGTACCACATTTACAAAAAATTAAAATTATTTCATAAACATTTTTTAATTAAAATTATAAAGATGAGATGCAAATTTCACATACATTCACATCTCCTAACTCATTAAAAGTTATGTAAATTTACACTTATATAAAATTGCATTTATGTGAACGTACATTTATGTATGCATGATTTTATTCACTTAGAATGTGTGAGTGTGCGTAAAATTTATATATCATATTTGTAATGTAAACTAAAATATGTTTATGAAAAAAATTTCAACAAAATTATTTTTAACAATGGTATCTTCTGGTGTGCTGCATAGTAAGTGACACTTACTTGAATTTACATAATGAAATTAATTATTGCTAAAAAAGTAAAAAAAAAGAAAAAAAAAGTGTCCAAAATGTGTCCAGTGCTTAGAAACCTTCATCCCCCAATTTACTTTAGTCCATCTTATCCAATTGTTCGGATTCTCTCTCATTTCTTTTAAACATCATATACCATATCAAGTGGAAACCTAACCCATCTCTGCCGCTCCTCCACCGGTGATGAAAGCATCGGTCACGCCACCGATCATGGTCTTCCGACCACTTCTTGCCCAGACTAAAGTGTCGTCTCTCATTCAGACGTATACCCATGCAATCATCGTCATCATACAAGCATCACTCTCCCTTTCGTCGAGCACAATCTAGTTTGAGGTATTATTTTGTTTTAGATTTGAGTTTGGGTTTCGTTTCGGTTTCCTTTATTGTGTGTGGTTTTAACATGCATTTTGATGTGGTTATAGATCCGAGTTTGGGTTGATTAGGGTTTCAGATTAGTGACTTCATTTGCTTTAGAAATCTATTTTTGCATTGTCTATCTTTTATTAAAATCCATTTCTAGATTTTGTTTCATTTAGGTTATTAGCTTAAACCAAGTTGTTGTCTTCAATCAAACGGATTGAATTTTCATCGTCAATTTGTATCGATTATAAAATATTTAAGGAAAACTTTGTTGTGTTCCCAATAGTGGTATAGACATAGACGTTCTTGTTATTTCCATATAAAATCCTTCAAAGTGGTATAGGATTTATAAGAAAGGTTCATCGATGGATTATCACTTTCAATATCACTCCCCATAGGGTTTTTTCTAATAGTTATTTATTATTTATTATTTTTTCATATGTGTTTAATTGTCTTTCTATTTATTGATTTTGGTTTATGTGTTAAATAAAAGGAGTCTCCATCAAATTCATATCCATCATAATTTCAAGTTGCAATCAAAGAAAAGTATTGTGTAAGACTTCTTTTATGACAGGTTAAATTCATGTTGTGTAAACATACATATGAATAGAATCATCAATTTGACCTTTGTTGCTAATAATTTTTTAGCTTCATTTGAAATGTTTTGATGGGTATTATAGAAAGTTCATGTCTACACACACCAATGTCTATAATCTCAACAGTCTGTTAATTTTTGTACCTCACTATTGATTATTTGTATACATATTTGTTGGTTTTGTGTAAAAAAATCCGACATACAATTTTTGGTGCATGGTTTTTCATATTATATGTAGTTTTCATTGTATTGTATATGTACTTTTCATCTTATATTCTTGTATAATACATGTTAATAAATATTTAATATCCATCAAAATTTTATAATAGATAGTAAATATTTAAGAGTTTTCAAGAAAATATAATGTTAATTTTAATACTGCATTTTAATCATCCAATCTTTTCGTCGGTGACGCAGTTACTATGCAAGCGCAAAAGGCAGCTCCTGAGCATATGATATGCAAAGACAAGTTCTTAGTTCGAACTTCAAAGTACGATTGTCCCAGAGGGAACAAAGGAAGAGGATGTTACCTCTAACATGGTTGGTTTTTCATGAAGATGTTGGCTTTGATGTATTTTATCTATCTGATTATTCAATTTGGCAGTTCAATAAAGAGGATGGTAAGATTGTTGATGAAAATCGGCTATAAGTGATCCTCGGCTCCCATCAGACTCACAAGAACCTTCACCAATGAAGGAAACATCAAAGTTGGTGCAAAGTAATGAAGGAAGCGAACTAAAAGATGGCTTAGTTAAAAAACGTAGCTCTAATGCTAAGGTAAGAGCTTATTTTACCAGTGCTATGTGAGCATGGTTTTGTTCATAGTAATTATTTATGTTTCTTAACTACATGCACGTCCAAGTTCTGTTTTATATGAACTCGGTGATTGATAATTTATTTTGAACTTATGCCAGTTTGACGAGGGCATG
>JAANYP010006027.1:0-40794 GCA_020465985.1 Centrapalus pauciflorus | reverse complement strand
CGCCCACATAACTCAAGGGCGCATACATAATAGCTTTCCAATCTATAAGCTTAACGTCTATCCGCAGTGAATTTCCAACAACCTAGGCTCGAGTCACCTTACGATTATTTACTAGTGTTGCCTCGGTGGGTCAATGCCAGACTCCGACCCCGCGTTCAGTGGTGCGTGTCGTTGCTCACTCAGTCCTTGAACACAGTCTTTAATCCTAAATTTGAAAACCCCCACTACAATCGATGTTTCACGAACAATTAGCAATACTTATCAATAAATTACTTGCGAATTACGGTCACATTTAATTTTCCCTATACACAACCTTCAACACATGATTCACTCCCACTTGGCACCTATCTACGGAGCCAAAGTGGGGTAAATTCAGGGATCACCTGTTCTTGGGTTTTAATATCTACAATTCATAATACAAAGCAAAAGTTCAAGCCTAGGCATCGCTGGCATATACAAACTGGGACGTCCACTAAGTTCCCAACCCCAAGCATCATCGAATTTATACCAAAAATACGGGAGCTACTGCCGAGCTCCAATCCTACTAACGCGAATCAAGCGTGACCTTTCCCTTTACCTGAAAGGTTAACAACTAACGAGGGTCAACAAAGTTGAGTGAGATGCTAGATTAGTAAGAAACACAATATGCATGTATGCAACGATAGTCAACCAATGAATACTAAAATCAACATGATCTGATGCTCAATTTAGGCTTAGAGCTAGCCCAACATATTGCTCAATTTAGGCTTAGAGCTAGCCCAACATATTGCTCAATTGAGACTTAGAGCTAGTCCAACGTGTTGCTCAATTTAGGCTTAGAGCTAGCCCAACGTTTCCATGGATATCCAGGCGAGGTCCAAAGAAAGATATACACAAATAATGAGGCCCTACATACCTCCCATATGGCCAACAAGTCAACATGTAAGTGTTAAAGCAACAAGCAATTAATATCACATGTCTAGGATAGGTACAATATTATATTCGGCAAGGAAACCGACAATAAACAAAGCACATAATGTAATACTAATACTAGAACTCACAGTGATTGGTTTACAAGACTTTCAAGCCCTTCCAACAAAGTCACAATAGCCCGGAGAATGGCTAATGCTTGCAAGCAAACTCCTTTCGGCTCGGATCACCTAAAGCATTCATAACGCGTACTCGTAAGTCCCCGAACACAATAACTGTTGGGAAATAGTTTAAGTATACTCAAGCTGTTAGTTAGACTTCTCATACTGTTAGTAGAATTTCTGTGTAAGTACAAAGTTCATGCTGCTAGTTGAAGAAACTCGAGCTGCCAGTATAAAAGTTCAAGCTGCCAGAGCAAAATAACTCTAGCTGCTCAGTTCATGCTGCCAAGTCATTCAAGCTGCTCAACAGTTTCATAAACAGAATGTGCTGATTTTCAGGGAAGATATCTACAAGAAGATTCCAGCATATCTACTATCAGAGAAGTCATAGTCCTTCAAGGAAACACGTCCATAAAGCAATATAAATAGACAGAAGATTGTATAGAAGATATACGCATAAAGAAAGAGTTTTCTGCATATTTTTGAGTCTGTAATTGCTTTATTGTTCAAGTTTTCTTAAGCCTCTAAGGTTGTAAAACCCTAAGAACAGTTTGTGTTCTTCGTCTAATCAAAACAGATTAGAGGTGATTGTAATCAGTGAATTCAGCAATACAAACAGTCTTGATTACTTCTTATGTTTTATGCTATTATTGATTCTGAAAGTTTTTGTCAAAATAATTAAGTGTTATTCCGCAAACTTCTTAATTAAACTTTGATTCAAAGCAAGATTATTGATTTATACTCTGATACATTCAAATCAGTTAATCTTGGTTATTCATAATTTTCATAAGTTTTAGATCCTGACAAGTGGTATCAGAGCCACAGGTCGTTCTTTGTTTTTCAAAGTCGAAAACTTTCTTTCAAATTTTTAATCTTTTCAATGGAATTTGAAAATAGCAGCAGTGGATCTGGGCAAGGACTCAAAGTGCCTATGCTCAAGCCCACTGAGTTTGAGATGTGGAAACTCAGGATTCAACAGCATATTCAATTCATTGATTATGCCATATGGGAAGCTGTTGAATTCCCTCCTGCAGTTGATCCAGAACTTGATGCTGAGGGAAAACCAGTCAAAACTCCTCCAAAAACTGAACTTAAAAGGAAGGCTAGAATGAATGAAGTGAAAGCACTCACATTATTACAAATAGCCATTCCTAATGCTTATCAACATCAGTTTAAAAAATTTTATACTGCTCACTCTCTTTGGAATGCCTTAGAGAAGAGGTTTGCTGGTAATGCAAGTACCAAGAGAAATCAAAAGGACCTCTTGAAACAGCAGTATGAAAACTTTTCTGGAGGCAAGAATGAAAACCTCACTCAAATCTTTGACAGGTTCAACAAACTGATAAGTGAACTGGAAAGTGCAAAGGTCAATCTGGATCAAGATGAAGTCAACAGAAAGTTTCTCAGATCTCTTGGAGAAGAATGGACAGTCTATGCTGCACAGTGGAGAACAAAAGACACACTTGATGAGATAGAATTGGATGATCTGTATAACAGTTTAAGAGCGTTTGAGACTGAGATTGATGCTAAAAAGAAATCCTTTTCTTATAATCACAACACTGCTCTTTTGTCCTCTGAAAAATCTAATAACTGTGATTCTTTTTCAGGTGGTGATGGCAATTCTGCTGAAACTCATTATGAAGCTTTTGTTGCCAATGATGGATTATTTGCTCTAAATGTTGAAGACTTGGAACAAATCCATCCTGATGATCTTGAAGAGATGGATTTAAAGTGGCAACATGCAATGCTGACCATGAGAGCCAAAAGATTCCTGAAAAGAACTGGAAGGACCAACTTTCAAGCCAAAACAGATGGCAAACCATCTTTTGATAAATCAAAAGTGGAATGCTATAAATGCCATAAGCTTGGTCACTTTGCCAGAGAATGTAGATCTCAAGCTCAACAACCATCAAGGACTTCACAGCCCATCCAAGCTTCCTCATCAACAGCACTTGTCTCTCAAGAAGACAATGTGTTTGACTGGAGTGATCAGACAGAGGAAGAATTCCAAAATCAAGCACTGATGGCAGAAACCTCAAATGTCTCCTCAACTGAACTACCATCTGAGGTAAATTCTAAACTCTGCTCTCAATCATGCAAAAATATGGTTAAAAAGTACAGAGATCACAATGAGAGCATGTGCAAAACTCTAGCTAAGATGGAAGAAAGGAGATATGAATATATGCAAGCCATAGAAGATCTGGAAAAACAGATCAATGACTATAAGGATAATGAGCTTCAAATGGGGTATGATATAAACTATCATGAATGGGAGAAAAAGGAACTCAATAAGAAAATAGAATCTTTGAATAAAAAGGTAGAAGAATCTGAACAGAAGGTGTTAGAGGCTAATGAGAAACTGGAATCTGTTAACATAGATTTAGGTAACTTCAAGTTAGCAAATCAAAAGCTAGAACACCTAATGGAAGTTCAATTCAAAGATAGAGTCAAATCTCAGGTCAATCCTAAAGAAGGAATAGGATACAGAGCTACTCCACCTCCATATAATAACAAGTACATTCATCCAATGAGTGAAGTTGCTGATAGACTTGTCAATGAACCATTAGTTGAGTCTATGACTATTGTAGATCCTATCCTTGACAGCAGTCCTGAACCAAAGGAAGATAAGAGTCAAAATAGAGACTGTGACACAAAGAGTGCACCCATAGAAGTCCAAGCTCCCAGTAAGAAAGGAAAAGAGAAGATGAGTGTATGCAATGCTACTCCACAAGTTTCTGTACATTCTAACTGTAACACTGCATCTTCATCAAAAGGAACTAAAAGAGGTAAAACTGTTTCTATCTGCACCTGCCAAAAGCATGGTGTTCAAAAGTTTCCTAAACAACAGCAGGTAAGAGGAAACCAGAGAAACAAGAACCAGAAATTGACAGAAAAGTCTGGTGTTCCAATTCAAACTGTCAAAAGATGCTTTCACTGTGGAAGGAAGAATCACTTAGCTAAGGATTGTTTTTACAAACCAGCTGTTGCAAAACAGCCTGTGCATCACACAAAATCAAATCCTAAACAGGCAAAGCCCTCAAAAGTGAAACCTTCCACAGCAGCTCCAAAGAGAGCAGTTGATCACAGATTCTCAAAAGTTAATAAAAAACAGTCCACACATCAAAAACAAGTTTTGGCAAAGCCTAAATCAAGTTTTAAACAAATATGGTGTGTCAAGGACAAATGTGTTGCTCAAACTGCTAATGCAAAAGATCAGACTGCTAAGTCAAAATCTGATGCTGGTAGTGCAAAAAGTGAAACTGTTAGCACTACTAACACAGCTCAAGCTGCTGGGCACCAAACTGGAGCTGCTAGTGAATCATCTGAGACTGTCAGAAGAAAAGATGATCAAAATAATTGGCTACCTCATATCATCACTAAATACTCTCCAAAGACTCCATCAGTAGATCTCACCAAATACAAGAAGTCAAAAACAGTTTTTAGTTATGTCAATGTACAAGGCCAACCCAAAACCAATTTGGTTTGGGTTTACTCCACTACTAACTAAGCTGTTATTTGTGCAGGGCAACCACAGGTCTCCTCATAGGACAAGATGGCATCTGGACAGTGGATGCTCTAGGCACATGACAGGCAATTCTGAATGCTTGTCGAATTTCAAAGGATTTGATGGAGGTTTTGTTGCGTTTGGAGGCAACTCAAAAGGAGGTAAGGTTACAGGTAAAGGTACTGTAAATGCAGGCAACATGACATTCCATGATGTTTTGTATGTTGAACAGCTTAAGTAAAATTTATTGAGTGTCTCTCAAATCTGTGACAAACAAAACATTGTTCTGTTCACAGATTCTGAGTGCATTGTTCTTTCAAAGGATTTCAAAATTCCTGAAAATCTTGTTTTACTTAGAACACCAAGAAAGGACAATGTTTACTGCCTAGACACAGCTCTTTTGACTAAATCAAATACTTTAAGCTGTTTAATATCCAAAGCATCATCAAATGAGTCTGATCTTTGGCATAGAAGGATGTGTCACATGAACTTCAAGTCCATGAATGATTTGGTTAAAAAGAATCTGGTAAGAGGTTTACCACAAAAGGAGTTCATTTGTGATGATCATTGTGTAGCATGCCTTAAAGGTAAGCAACATAAAACTTCTCATAAGGCCAAAGAAGTAAATTCAATCTCATCTGTTCTTCAGCTGTTACATATGGATCTATTTGGTCCAACATCTGTTTTGAGTTTGAATAAAAGGGCATACTGTTTAGTCATTGTTGATGATTTCACCAGATTTACTTGGGGTTACTTTCTTAGGTCCAAAGATGAAACTGCTGAGCTTGTTAAGTCTTTTATCCTTAAGATAGAAAACCAATCCAATTCCAAAGTTAAGGTGATAAGATCAGACAATGGAACTGAATTTAAAAATCAAATTCTAAACAGTTTCTGTGAGTCCAAAGGTCTTGCTAGACAATATAGTGCACCAAGAACACCACAGCAAAATGGTGTAGCTGAAAGAAAGAATAGAACATTAATTGAGGCTGCTAGAACAATGTTAGCTGATTCTAATCTGCCTATGACTTTCTGGGCAGAAGCTGTTAATACAGCCTGTTATGTTCTAAATAGGGTTCAAGTAGTTCAATCACAAGGAAAAACTCCCTATGAGCTATTCCACAACAGAAGTCCCCTAATAGCTTTCTTCAAGCCTTTTGGATGCCCATGTACTATTCTTCACACTAAGACTCACTTAGGGAAGTTTGAGAGTAAGGATGAAGAAGGATTTTTTGTAGGATACTCAATTCAAAGCAAAGCCTATAGAGTATACAACAGAGTGTCTAAAACAATTGAAGAAAGTGCCAATGTTGAATTTAATGAAAATACTGCTAACATCAAAGGCACTGGTCCTGATTGGTTATTTGATTTAGATTCTCTAACAAATTCTCTGAGCTTTGCTGAGTTTACTGCAGAAGCTGATGCATACAGGGTTGAAGCTGCTAACACACATTCTCATGCTGCCAATACAATTTCTCATGCTGTTGGCACAAAGTTTCAGACTGCTGCAGATTCAACAAGTTGGGATGACTTCACCACTCTACCACTTCTGTCATGTGATCCTCCAGGGGTCCTGAGCACTCAACATGATGCAAATCCAGACACTGAAGTGCCATTTCCAAGTCCTGACAGCACAGCTCAAACACAAAAGGAAACAGCTCCAGTTTCTAGGCTAACAGTCCCAACAGCTTCTCAAGCTGTTAGCCTAGAAACTCAAACTGTTCCAGAAACTGAACCATTCACTGGTTCTGATGGAGATGACACAAACCTTGGAACATCCTTCCAAACAGAGAGAGAGCCCACACTAAGAGTTCATAAGTATCACCCTCTCAATCAAATACTGGGTGATCCAAGCACTCCTGTTCAAACAAGGAAGATGGTCCACAATGAGACTGTTGTTGCTGAACAAGCAGTTCCAGAATTCAGCCTAGCTGCTTTTGAACATGCCTGTTTCATGTCTCAACTAGAACCCAAAAAGGCATCAGAAGCACTAAAAGATTCATCCTGGATTGAAGCTATGCAAGAAGAGCTTTTACAGTTTAAAATTCAGAATGTATGGACTCTGGTGGATCTTCCTAAAGGTAAGAGAGCAATAGGTACAAGGTGGGTGTTCAGAAACAAGAAGGATGAGAGAGGGATAGTCATCAAGAACAAAACAAGACTAGTAGCACAAGGGTACACTCAAGAAGAAGGAATAGATTATGATGATGTCTTTGCTCCAGTAGCAAGAATTGAAGCCATCAGACTATTTCTAGCATATGCAAGTTTCAAAGGCTTTAAAGTGTATCAAATGGATGTTAAGTCTGCGTTCCTGTATGGGACAATTGAAGAGGAAGTGTATGTGTGTCAACCTCCTGGTTTTGAAGACTACAAGTATCCAGACAGGGTGTACAAGCTAGACAAAGCTCTCTATGGTCTTCACCAAGCCCCCAGAGCATGGTATGACACACTGTCATCATATCTTCTACAGAATGGATTCAAGAGAGGCACTCTGGACAAAACACTTTTCACTAAATCCATCAAAGATGAGATTCTTATTGTCCAGATCTATGTTGATGACATCATTTTTGGCTCAACTAATGATAAGTTGTGCAAAGATTTTGAGGCCCTAATGCACAAAAAGTTTCAAATGAGTTCAATGGGGGAACTCACATTCTTTCTAGGGCTGCAGGTCAAACAGAAGCCTACTGGTCTATTCATAAGTCAATCAAAGTATGTCAAAGACATACTGGAAAAGTTTGGCTATCAAGACACAAAGGTTGCAAGCACTCCAATGGATCCTCATTAACAGCTCCATACAGACAAAGATGGCATAGATGTGGACATTCATCTATACAGATCCCTTATAGGATCTCTCATGTATCTAACATCTTCTAGACCTGATATAATGTTTGCTGTCTGTGTGTGTGCCAGGTTTCAATGTTCACCAAAGGATTCTCACTTGGTTGCTGTTAAGAGAATTTTCAGATACCTTAAAGGCCAACCACATTTAGGCCTCTGGTATCCCAAAGACTCTCCTTTTGAACTAACTGCATATTCTGACAGTGACTATGGTGGTTGCAACATTGAAAGAAAATCCACAACTGGTGGATGTCAATACTTAGGAGCAAGACTGGTCTCTTGGCAATGCAAAAAACAAACAACTGTCTCCACATCATCCACTGAAGCAGAATACGTAGCAGCTGCAAGCTGCTGCTCCCAGGTAATGTGGATTCAAAATCAGCTAAGAGACTATGGTATGAATTTCTTATCCACTCCTATTTATATTGACAATTCAAGTGTCATTAGCATTGTGCAAAACCCAGTGAAATTCCCAAAAACCAAGCATATAGAAATCAGATTTCACTTCATCAGAGATTGTAATGAAAAGAAGTTAATCCAAGTTACCAAAATACATACTGATGATCAGCTAGCTGATCTATTTACAAAACCTTTTGATGTAGGAAGGTTCACTTTCCTAATATCAAACATTGGTATGGTAAACATGGATTAATTGATTTTTATTATTATCAACTCAATATGCTAATTTAAGGGGGAGACACTGTTCCATTGAAAATCTGCACAAATTTACACTAACAGCATGAGTCTTTTCTCATGCTGCTAGTTCATTTTCTCGGACTGCTAGTTATTTTCACTTGATCTGTCAAAGTGTGCAGGGTATTTAGGTAATTTCCCAAATGTGTGCGCAGGACCTAACCTTTTCGAAACCTTTAAAGGTCCCAGTTTCGTTCAGTTGTAACTACCAGTTACATATTCTTCTTCCACGGCCTTCTGCTTTCTCTCTGAACGATACACACATTCTTTTCAAACCCTAAACCCCAAACCGTCGTTTCTTGACCAATGGAGTTCGTAAAAGAGCACAATTGCCTCCCATACACCCTGAAACACACTGACCTTGAATCGTTCCATGAGATGATGGACTTCCTCAGGCACTCCCTTATACACTATGCACTCAATATTGACCCCACTATATACATATCTCATATTGAGCAATTCTGGAATCATGCCTATGTTCAAACCATCAATGGAGTGCCTACCCTGACTTCCAAAATCGATGGTACTACCATCAATATCACCGAGGAGTCCATCAGACATCATCTGCATCTTCAAGATGCCAGAGGTATAAAAGACCTATCTCTTACTGCTTTACACTTTGGTCTTCAAAATATTGGATATAGGGGTCCTGCTGATTCTTTTACTTTCTTGAAAGCACATTTTTCTCCTAAATGGAAATACCTTGTGCATATTATTCAGCAATGTTTAAGCCCCAAAAGAACTGGTTGGTCCGAATTTTCTTCAAATATTGCCACTGCCTTAGTGTGCTTTTCTACTGGCCAACAGTTTAATTTTTCAAATATGATCTTTCAAGGAATGTTAAGGCATCATTGCTTGAAGCATGGGAAATTTTTGATGTATCCTCGATTTTTGGCAAAAATAATTGCACACACCTGCACCACTTCTTCAAATTTACATAAGAGGATATATGTTTCCCATAGGCACTCACTATCTTCAATCAAAAGGCTGATAAAGCCAAGTGCCAATTTTGTCAGCATTGATGCTCCATTGCCCTCTGCAATGATGAACATCATCACAAGAAACAGAGGAGAGGGGCCTGAGCAGACACAGCCTCACATTACTGCTTCAACCCCAGGACCCCAACCCACTCCTCATGATACACATATTCCCTCTGATCCTTTTGTACATCCCAAACGCCCACTTAGATACTTATATAAAAGGAAAAGGGGACGAGGAGCTCCTTCCTCCTCCTCCCTTAGACAAGAGCCATATATCCCTGTGCAGGAGGATCCTTCTGCACAGAATATCCAAAGGGAACCAATTGAGGACACTCCCAACCTCAATCAGGAGGTGAACATCTCTTCTGAGACTGTTCATATGGGTTCTGTGGCTAGCACTACTGATGTCTCTGCACAAGAGGCACAGGACAGGGCCAACATCTCTAATACCACACCCATGGCAACAGCAAGTGTGCAAACACGAGCTGGAAGTCCCCAGTACCAAGAAAAGAGGGGCCCAGAGGTTTCTACTTCTGGTGTTAATGTCAGTGATAGACCACAAACCCCCCTGGTGTTATCTGATCTTGAGACTAGCCTGCAACTGATGCGCTTAACGGATCCAAAGCTGAAACCTGTTGTAACAATGTTGGAATACCAAATGTCCATCATTGCTGCACAGGGGGCACAAATTTATGCACTCAAACAGGCAGAAACTGCTCACAATCAGAAACTGGCTAATCTACACAAAGGGTTTACTCTTTGTGGAAATAAGCTCATCAA
Organism: Centrapalus pauciflorus; assembly: GCA_020465985.1. Lineage (NCBI taxonomy): Eukaryota > Viridiplantae > Streptophyta > Magnoliopsida > Asterales > Asteraceae > Centrapalus > Centrapalus pauciflorus. The sequence continues at coordinate 30,928 of JAANYP010006027.1, read as the reverse complement.
ACTAGAGCAGTTGATTCAAACCCATGTGGCAAAGGTTGTAGGTCCTTCTGACCAAACCAATGCTTCCAAAAAGGGGGAGAATCAGGAAGTTCCTGAACCAGTCCAAGCAGCTCCAACACCAACAGTCCAAGAAGCATCAACAGCTCCATCTTCTAGGCTAGCAGTCCCAACAGCTTCTCAAGCTGTTAGCCTAGAAACTCAAGTTGCTTCTACAAGAGCAACTGGAGTTGTTATAAGAGAAGGTATTCAAGCTCCATCCAGTTCAGTCCAAGCTACATCTTCTGCTACAAAAGATAAGGGCAAGGGTATTCTCATTGAGTCTCCAAAGCACAAGCTTTCTTCCAGAAAAGCCCAGATTGCCTTTGATGCTGAGATTGCCAGAAAATTAGCAGAAGAACAAGATCAGGCCTTAGACCAGCAAACCCATGCCCCAATGCAAGATGATGAAACCTTAGGAGATTACCTAAGAGGGTTTGTGGTCAAGCAAGGTGAAAGGAAGAGGAAGATGCCAACTGGGCATACCAAGGCTGAAAATAGAAGATTCTTGATCAATTTTGCCGTTGCAGCAAACATTCCAAAGAAAATTGCTCAGTCCATGAGTACTGAAAGGCTGCAGGAAATACATGATAAAGAAATGGAGAAAAGAAAGAAAACAAGAGTCTCTTCAGCAGTTCAGCCAGTACCAAAAGTTCAACCGTCCCAATCAGTCCAACCATCAACAAAACCAGTCCAAACTGAAGCTGCCAGTGCACCTGCTCCCACTGATCAACCTACTGTTTCTGTTCCATCATCTGTTAAGAGGGTGATCTTTCAGCACCATTTGCAAAAAGCTATGGAAATAGAAAAGTTGATTGATCAACATGACTTCACAAAGCCAGAAATAAACTACTGGTTTGCCAGGTCTCTGGATGAAAGAAATATAAGGGTCAAGTTTGTGATAAGGAGAGAATCTGGACCAGAAGAGGAGTATGATACATTCTGGCAGATGGTCCATAAGCTGACCAGGGATGAACTAATAAAGATGTACCACATAGGGTCTGTTTCTCAAGTCAGATCTGATCTTCCACAAGTAAAACAACTCATCAGAGATCTAAGTTCAGTTGCTGATGATGAATTTGCAAGAAAAGAAGTGGAAGATGCTGAAAAGAAAGGGAAGCAGATCAAGGAAGTACATATTTTTGTCAAATCCAGAACCTACAGAATTCAATTCAAAGATGGATTTGGTATTTTCTTCAATCTCGAGTTTTATAATTTTTCAAAAGATATGCTGCTTCAAATAAAATCAGTTAGGATATCTTGTGATAAAGAAGAGATGAAGAGAGAATTTTTGAAGGCTATAGATCAGAAGCTTGCACAATTGTAAGTTTTTGAAAGCCTTGGTTTGTAAATAACAGTTTACTTTTTCATTTCCTTATTTGTATAGAACTTAAAGTCTTGTATAAAGAATTTAAGTTAGGGGGAGATTGTTTGGGAATAGTTTAAGTATACTCAAGCTGTTAGTTAGACTTCTCATACTGTTAGTAGAATTTCTGTGTAAGTACAAAGTTCATGCTGCTAGTTGAAGAAACTCGAGCTGCCAGTATAAAAGTTCAAGCTGCCAGAGCAAAATAACTCAAGCTGCTCAGTTCATGCTGCCAAGTCATTCAAGCTGCTCAACAGTTTCATAAACAGAATGTGCTGATTTTCAGGGAAGATATCTACAAGAAGATTCCAGCATATCTACTATCATAGAAGTCATAGTCCTTCAAGGAAACACGTCCATAAAGCAATATAAATAGACAGAAGATTGTATAGAAGATATACGCATAGAATAAGAGTTTTCTGCATATTTTGAGTCTGTAATTGCTTTATTGTTCAAGTTTTCTTAAGCCTCTAAGGTTGTAAAACCCTAAGAACAGTTTGTGTTCTTCGTCTAATCAAAACAGATTAGAGGTGATTGTAATCAGTGAATTCAGCAATACAAACAGTCTTGATTACTTCTTATGTTTTATGCTATTATTGATTCTGAAAGTTTTTGTCAAAATAATTAAGTGTTATTCCGCAAACTTCTTAATTAAACTTTGATTCAAAGCAAGATTATTGATTTATACTCTGATAAATTCAAATCAGTTAATCTTGGTTATTCATAATTTTCATAAGTTATAGATCCTGACAATATATTAATCAAGATCATCCAAAATATGAAATTTTTGCCAAGAACATTATTTTTTTATAAAAATTCCGATTTCTTCATAATTTGGATGATCCAAGCAATAAATTTAGTTTCTAATTCATTTATTAGTTTCAATTCATCATAATCTTTCAAAATTTTATACATGCAATATCAAATCTTCACATTTTAAAGTCTTGGCTTCGGTTTTTATCAAAACCGAACCAAACACATAATTCTCAAGATTTTTAAGAAATAATTACCTTAAATCCTTGATAATTTGATGTTGTTGTAACTCCTTTTAGCTTCAATCTCCAATTAATTTGCAAGGTTAAATGAGCTTTTGATGATCTTTTGTGAAGTGCCGTAAGTTAGAGAGAGAGTAGAGAGAGAAGTGAATTTTGTGATTTAATGGCATTAAGAACCATTAAATTGGTTTATATATTTCCTTCAGTTTCATTTGTAGTTTAACCCACTAAACTTTTGTATTTTATATCTCTTTTATTTTACTTAATCATATCATAAATATAATTTAAAATTATATTGATTTAATAAATTTTCTTTCTTAAATTAAAATTTGCAACCTAAATAATATAATAAAATTATATTATTATCTCAAATCACACATTACACGATCAACAAAAGTTAGGTTGTTACAGAATGGGCTCCACCACGCACAAACTTCGTCCCCGAAGTTAGCTACGTTCGAACAGACTGGGATATGTTGCTTTCATAACATCTCTGGATTCCCAAGACTGATGCGAACCTTTGTGGTGTTTCCACTGGACAAGCACCATTTGTATTTCTTTGTTTCGTAGCTTCTTAGTCTTCGAGTCCAAAATACATTCTGGCTCTTCAACCACTCTAAGCTTCTCATCAATTTGCAGGTTAACATGTGGTATCTGCACTTCTCTTTCGTCTGCTAAACTCTTTCTCAAATGACTAACATGGAATACAGGATGTATTCCAGCTAAGTCCGCTGGTAGATCAAGACGATAAGACTGATTCCCAATCTTTTCAACAATCTTGAACGGACCAATAAATCTCGGAGCTAACTTGTTTCTTTTAATGAACCGTACCACATTCTTCATTGGAGATACTTTCAGCATCACCCAATCGTTAACTGCAAAACTGATTGATCTGTGCCGATTATCATAATATGACTTCTGCCTGCTTTGAGCTTCAAGAATATTCCTTCTAACAAGTTGAATCTTCTCGTGAGTCAACTGTAGAAGGGCAGGTCCTGCTATTGGCGATTCGCCTGTTTCTCGCCAACAGGTAGGAGTTCTGCATTTTCTTCCGTACAAAGCTTCAAAAGGAGCCATCTTGATTGTTGAATGATAACTGTTATTATACGAAAATTCGACCAACGGCAAGTGGTCATCCCAGTTACCACCTAAATCAAGAACACAGGCACGAAGCATATCTTCGAGAGTTAGAATAGTACGCTCACTCTGGCCATCTGCATTTGGATGATAAGCAGTACTCATGGAAATCCGAGTACCCATCCCATCTTGTAGTGCTTGCCAGAATCTGGATGTGAAGCGACTATCACGATCAGATACAATAGACTTTGGCACACCGTGTCGTGAAATTATTTCAGTGATATATAGTTGTGCCAATCTATCGAGAGAATATGTTTCTTTCATCGGTATAAAGTGAGCTGACTTCGTTAATCGATCCACGACTACCCAGATGGAGTCGTGTTGTCTTTTGGTTTTCGGCAGCTTCGTAATGAAGTCCATTGTTATATGCTCCCACTTCCATTCAGGAACTGGCAGTGGTTGCATATCCCCGAAGGGTTTCTGGTGTTCTGCCTTAACCATCTGACATACTTTGCAGCTTTCAACACATTTTCCGATGTCTTTCTTCATTCCTGGCCACCAATAATCAGCTTTCAGATCAAAATACATCTTTGAGCTGCCAGGATGAATAGATAACTTGGACTGATGAGCTTCGGATAGAAGAGTGCTACGGATTGAACCATACTTAGGAATCCAGATTCGGTTTCCTTTGAAACAGTGAAGTCCCAAATGGTTCAGAGTTAGAAATTGTAACTGCCCTTTAAGATTTTCAGAATCAATATTCTCTTCTTTTAGTGCCTCAGTTTGAGCAACTCGAATATCTTCAATAAGATCAGAAGAGAATATAACTGGAGTTAGGGCATAACAGCACTTATCTGGATATACTTTTCTACTCAACGCATCCGCGACAACATTTGCTTTGCCGGGATGATATAAGATCTCGCAGTCATAATCCTTGATAAGCTCCAAGGATCGACGCTGTTTCATGTTCAGATCTTTTTGAGTGAAAAGGTATTTGAGACTCTTATGATCGGTGTAGAGCTGACACCGAGTCCCATATAGATAGTGACGCCAGATCTTAAGTGCAAAGGTAACATCAGCCAACTCAAGATCATGAGTTGGTGCACTTTTCTCATAGTCTTTTAATTGCCTTGAAGCATAGGCAATTACTTTTCCCCTTTGCATCAGAACACATCCTAAGCCAGTACCAGAGGCATCGCTATAGACAACGAAATCATCATTACCTTCTGGCAAGGCTAGGATCGGCGCTTGAATCAACTTTTGCTTCAGAATATCGAATGCCTCTTGCTGTTTATCAGTCCAAACGAAAGGAGTATTCTTTCGTGTTAGCATCGTTAGAGGTACATCAATCTTTGAGAAGTCCTTTATGAATCGCCGATAATAACCGGCCAATCCAAGGAAACTTCGGATCTCAGAGGCATTACGAGGCGTTTGCCATTTCTGAACGGCCTCAACTTTTGAAGGATCAACGGAAATTCCTTCGCCAGAAACAACATGGCCAAGAAACTGGATCTATAAGAATCAAAATAGAAATTCAAATTCTGATGTGAATCATAGAATAGTTAAGGAAAACAGCTCAAGACATATATAATAGAGATTATACCTGTCTGAGCCAAAATTCACACTTAGAGAATTTTGCGTAGAGTCTTTCTTTTCTTAATAACTCTAGCAATTGCCGCAGATGGATAGAATGATCAGCCTCCGTTTTGGAGTAAATCAGAATATCGTCTATGAACACGATAACTGATTTATCCAACATTGGTCTGCACACACGATTCATGAGATCCATGAATGCCGCTGGTGCATTTGTTAAGCCGAACGGCATCACGAGAAATTCGTAATGACCGTATCTTGTACGGAAGGCTGTCTTCGGAATATCCTCATTTCTTACTTTCAGTTGATGATACCCAGAACGGAGATCTATCTTTGAGAAATAACTAGCTCCTTGCAGTTGATCAAACAGATCATCAATCCTGGGCAGAGGATATTTATTCTTTATGGTAACCTTGTTCAACTCGCGGTAGTCAATGCACATACGGAAGGTTCCGTCTTTCTTTTTGACAAATAAGACTGGTGCACCCCACGGAGAAGAACTCGGTCGGATAAACCCCTTCTCTAACAGCTCTTGCAGTTGCTTAGACATTTCTTGCATTTCTGCAGGTGCAAGTCTGTAAGGAGCTTTTGCGATAGGAGCCGCACCAGGAACCAAGTCAATACTAAACTCGACTTGACGTTCCGGTGGCACTCCGGAAATGTCATCAGGAAATACGTCTGGGAACTCACAGACGATAGGAATATTGGACAACGATTTCTTTTCAGAGTTGGATTCAGATAAAACGTAGCACAGATAGGACTCGCGACCCTTGGATAGATACTTATAAGCTTTATCAATAGAAATGAAGCAGTGATCACCTTTTCGCTTCTCGCCCTTGATCTCAAGTACTCGGCCGTCTGAAGACTTGATTCTAATGATTCGCCGGTTGCAGATAATTGTAGCCTCATTATTCATTAGCCAATCCATGCCAATGATGACGTCAAACTCTTTCAATGGAATCGGAATAAGGTCGAGGTTGAATACGATGTTGTCAACAAGTAGTGTGCAATTATGATAAACGGAATCAGCCATAACGAAATTGTTACTAGCTGTCTCAATGTCTAATATCACGGGGAGTTTTGATGGAGCTTTATGTAGCCTTGGTGCAAAAGATGTGGATATAAAAGAATGACTGGCGCCGGAATCGAATAATACTCTAGCAGGAATGGAGTTAAGTAAGAACATACCGGTAACTACATCAGGTGTTTCTTTCGCTTCTTCTGCTGTTATCTGAAAGGCTCGAGTTCTTGCAGTCGGCGTTGCAGCAGAACTTTTCCCTGTAGAACCTCCTGCTGATGATTGAGACTGATAACGTGATCCGCTTCGACACTGGTACATGAAGTGTCCTCTCTTACCACACTTTGCACATCCTCGTCCCTGCTGTGGACATTCCTCACTGCTGTGACCGATCATATTGCACGCAAAGCAAGTAACGTCTTCTGGATTGCACAACCCCATGTGTGACTTTCTGCATCGCTTGCAGAATCGTGGCTCGTTCGTGAGGGAGTAAACTTGTGCTTTCTGTTGTGAACTATGCTGATGGGATTGCTGAGATTGTGACTGAGACTTATTTGGCCTAAAGAATCTGCCAAATCGCTGTTTCTTTGGAGGAGACGGATTCATCGGGTTAGTAGACGGAGCGTATAGCTGATCGCCATACTCTAAGTATCCTCGCTCAATCTGTCTCGCTGCTTCTACCATTTCCAGATAGCTCTTATATTTGATCGCACTCATGGGATGTCGATATCTGGGATTGAGTCCTACTCGGAACCTATTCATTTTCCTTTCCTCTGTTGCCACTTGGTAAGAAGAGTAGCCACATAATCTCGAAAATTCGTGTTCGTATTCATCTACAGTCTTCGTTCCCTGAGTCAGTTGCATTAATTGGACTTCCATCTTATCTCGTTGGTTGACCGGGCAGTATTTCGCGTTGAACATGTCTAGAAACTGGTTCCATTCCAATGTCTGAATGACTTCCTCCCCGTATATGCTTCGCTGTGTCTTCCACCATGCGCGAGCAGCTCCAACAAACAACGCAGACGCGTAGCTCACTTTCTTAGAATCTAAACAGTCAGAGATTCTAAAAATTTCTTCCGTATGACTGATCCAATCCATCGCCTGAATCGGATCTACAGTACCCTCGAAGTTCAGGGCACCGCTCGCTTTAAAATCTTTGAATTTGCAGCCTTTAGGCTGAGCAATTAGGGCATCGGGAATAGAGTTATCAGAATCAGAGTCATTAATCTGAACTTGCTTTTCTTTTCTCTTATTTTTCTTATCTTCACGTCTTTTAGCTTCGGCCTCATCTCTGGCACGAAACTGTTCTTGCATCATTTTGTTTTGTTGTTCTGAGTGTTGGGCTAGAAATTGTTGCATCATTTCAAACATTTGTTGTGGATTCATGTTGCTGGGAATATCACCTGATCCTGATCCTGACATCTTCTACTGAAAATTACAAGCATTTAACTATCAGTTTATAGACTTAGATCTATGTACCCTTTTTCCCATCCTAACAGTCTATACATCCTATCTCAGTTCAAACCACCTAAATGATTGATACATATGTATTGCTTCAGTTTGAGATCAAGTATACTTACGTAATACTTGATTCACTCAAACTAGTGCTCTGATACCATCCTGTGAAGACCTTCCCTTACGGGGCAGTCCTCAGAGTCTAGGTCCCACATCATGCAATACGATATCAACCATACTAAGATAGGGTAATTAAATTGCGGAATAATAAAATTACATGTACATACAAGATTAGGATTAAGTTTACATTTTTTTCAAAATAAAGTTATAAAAAGGGTAACATCTAATCTAGTTATAACATCATACATCACATCAAATCTACCCAGAACCACCACATTTACTGTCTTTCAATCGGTACCAGAAAGATTTGTTAAGTAGTGGTCTAGAAAATCTTCAGAACTTGAATCTTGAATGATCTAATTACTAGGTCCTGCAGGTGATTTTCCTTTGGCTTTTCCTGTAAAATATTAAAGCAACATCTGTAAGCAACGCTTAGTGAGTTTATAGATTTTCAATATCAACATGCGTGTCAAGCGGAATCATTAGTCTAAGCGTGATATGTCTTGGCTGCCGCTACAGCCCTCATGATTGAGATATAGAATCATAGAATCGGATGATGTTCAAGCCACACTCACGCTTAAATCGTGGGGATCAGCCACATACTGGGCTAGCTACCAGTAAGTCAATATGGCGGAACATCGGAGGTCATTACCAAGTTCATAAGAACTGGTGAAATAGCCGGGTCTAGAACAATAGACCATAAGGGCTAGTCAAGCTGAATCAATCTATCAAATGTCTAATCAATGATGTAAGCATATGTCTTAGAAGTCATGATAGCAATGAATCATAAAGCAAAGTCTGAAGCAATATTAAATGCAATATGAAAAGATAATCAAATAGCTATCATGATCCACTGGGCAACACCCATCCATGGTGTGCACAGGTCTCATTCCAGCTGATAAAGTGAATATCAATAAATCTATCAGCAACAATATATCTCAACCGGATCTATGCATGTTCAATCTGAATATCTATAACTCACAGGTCTGGGTCTTGGTCAAACAGATATATGAATCTGCCACCTGAGTTATCTCAGGATTTTGTCAATCTGCAATCTGTCAATCAATTCTCTGACCTGCTTTTAAGTCTTTTAAAATCTTTGTCTTTATGTTCAGAATTTCACTGAACCTGTCCAGAATTATATCATATAAATCCCATATAAATATCATCATCATTATCATGGAATTTCATCATCTTTTGGTCATTAAAGTCTTTAATTCTATCTGATTCTGATAATTTTCAGTTCATCAATGTTTTGTTCGATCATATTCTTTATTCCTTTAAATTTGCCAATAGTTCTCTAAATATTTATATATAACAATTTATATATTTATATGGACATTTATTTTAACTAAAATATTAAAATATAATAATTGCATTTCGGACCATTAATTTCGGATTAGCCCAGATTGGGATCCGAATTCGGACACATCCGAAGTGGAGATCCGGATTTCGGACCAAACCATCATCCGGATTTGACTTAGGACCGAAATTGGTGCTATCCGAATTGAGCATATATCCGAATTAGGATCAGAATTCGGACCAATAATGTCCAAATCAATCATCCGAATTTAAACTAAATCCGAAATTGGTTATCCGAAATCTTGAGCTCCGATAATGATATCATCCGAACCGAATCATAGGTCCGAAATGGGCACCATCCGAATTCGGTCTCAACCGAATTCGGACCCCATACTTAGTAATTTTCTCAGATTTTTGTTCTTGGTGTTCTTGGTCACATTCATACGGATTTTATCAAATATTCCACTAAGTCCGTTTTTATCAACATGCAACTTATTATTTTGATATATTATCATATTTGAGTTGTTTTTATACATTTTTCTCTATCAATAACATCATATATTAATCAAGATCATCCAAAATATGAAATTTTTGCCAAGAACATTATTTTTTTATAAAAATTCCGATTTCTTCATAATTTGGATGATCCAAGCAATAAATTTAGTTTCTAATTCATTTATTAGTTTCAATTCATCATAATCTTTCAAAATTTTATACATGCAATATCAAATCTTCACATTTTAAAGTCTTGGTTTCGGTTTTTATCAAAACCGAACCAAACACATAATTCTCAAGATTTTTAAGAAATAATTACCTTAAATCCTTGATAATTTCATGTTGTTGTAACTCCTTTTAGCTTCAATCTCCAATTAATTTGCAAGGTTAAATGAGCTTTTGATGATCTTTTGTGAAGTGCCGTAAGTTAGAGAGAGAGTAGAGAGAGAAGTGAATTTTGTGATTTAATGGCATTAAGAACCATTAAATTGGTTTATATATTTCCTTCAGTTTCATTTGTAGTTTAACCCACTAAACTTTTGTATTTTATATCTCTTTTATTTTACTTAATCATATCATAAATATAATTTAAAATTATATTGATTTAATAAATTTTCTTTCTTAAATTAAAATTTGCAACCTAAATAATATAATAAATTATATTATTATCTCAAATCACACATTACACGATCAACAAAAGTTAGGTTGTTACAACACTCCTCCCCGCGTGACCGAACTTCCTTCATTCACGATTCCATCCCCACAAATACACACAACGCACGATGCCTCTGTGGCATCCCCAAGAGCTGCCTCCGTGGCAGCTCAACAAACTTCCGGATCTGAGCGTCCCTTAGTGGAGCCAGAAATGACGGAAGGAAGACCTGAAGTGGCTCCATCAACGCCATCCACTTTAGGCCATCTCCCAATCAATCTGGAGATGCTAACGGCAGCATTACGTGCTGCCGGAGTGATTACCCGGGCTGACCTGGACGCCCAAAGGGAAGCCGCCGAGGAACGTCACATCGCCCTTCTTTCACTAATCAAGGGTAAGGGTGTCGCCTCCGAAGCTGGCCCCCCACCAGGTTCCCATTCAGTCCACCATCAGATATCGGAGCTGTCGGACAAGATTGATGCGCTTAACCGCCTAATTCTGCAAGTCCAGGAACAACTTAATTCCAGAATGGATCGCCTGGAGTCGGCAGTTATTGAACTCCAATGCCGCACTCAGGCCGAGGCCCCAAAAAGAAAGCATGACGACCAGGACGACCCTGATCGTCATGAGGGGGAGAAGCGGCGAAAAGTTCAGTTTGAGGAACCCATGCTGAGTATAGGGGGAGCAGAGACCGCTGAGGGGTCTGAATTTTAGGGGTCAGGGGAAAAGAGTCAGGAGGCTCAGGAATATATGTTAATAGAAGACGAGCCCATGGTCGAGGGTCCAGCTCCACTGGATCCGATGACAGCTATGGTAGAATTTGAGGAACCGCACGAAAAAGTTGAAATCATCTTGGTTTCTGATTTAGATTCCGATACCGAGGACAACCAACCATTATTAACTCCTAAACCTGAGCCTGATTCTCCAACGAAAAAATCCTCATCCTCTTCTTTTGATTTCCTGAATTCACCACCTCGAGCCCATCAAGAAGATATACTTTCATCTATCCAAGCTCCCCTGTCATTAAAAGAATCCCATATTACCATTAGCCCTCCTAAATCCCCAAGCCCTCCTCCAGTCCATCAAACCCAACTCCCAGGGTCCTCCCAAACAAAAAGGGTCGATTGCTTCGATGAAACTCCGGAGGGTCCTGGCGTGTATAGAAAAGATGACTTATTCTGGGTGGATCACTATACGAAAGGAAAAGTTCAAACACTGCCTCAGGAAGAAAAAGATCAAATGCGACAAGAACGGCGGGGGACTATCATAAAGCTTCTTGAAGCTAAAAAGGACGAGATGGAAGAACCCCCCGTTCAAGGCCTGAAAGAATTTTTGCAGAACTTTCCCCCGGAGCGGTTTCAAAATCCAAATCTAGAAGAAAGGTTCAAGATGGTATTCAGAAAGAAGCCTGGATCCTTCAGTAGACGCCTGCCTACTCATGGAACTTACGAATGTCTCCAAAGCTGAACAGGCCGAATACTACCAATTGATGCTCCGGGAAAGAAGGTCTAAGGTGTCAAAATCAAAGATCAAAAAGCTCAAGACAATCACTATGTGCAAAAGAGCCAGAGTCTTCTATCCCTCCTACCAAGTGGAAAGAGAAGATGGGACGGGAGATGACATCTTCGAGTATGATCTTGACTTCATAAGTGCGGATGACGTTGAGTTCCTTCACAACAGTCTGAAAAATCGCATCAGGAAACGTCTAACGCACATGACCGCCGTAGGAGCCTTAGTTCGAAGCATGAATCGCCGATCGATCATAATGTGTCTATGAGACTTTCAGATGGCAATCGAGAGTGCTATGGTTAAGGTGGGCCTACGAGCACCGGAACAAGATAGTTTTCTTCTAGCCCACCACCCGGCCTACAGAGTTGTACTTTCTGGAGATCCGGGTGTCATTTTTGTAAACTACAAGGGCTACAAAAGGTATATGCGCTTTGAGGATCTTCCTTGCTACTCCGATGGTACACTTAGATTGGTTCGAGCTGCTCTTACAAAGAAAGTACAAGATTATGATGCTCAACTGTCACACCCTGCTACCTCGGTTGGCAGCGAGATGTGACGAGTGCGGAAGCGTAACCATAATTATAACGAACGACCACTATATGGACGTTTTCGAAATATTACATCAATAAAAATTTAAACTGTAATAATGTTTTACAAAATGAAAGGAATGAAGTTCGCATAATACAGAGATTCTAATACATAATTAATGCGTCCAAAAATAATGCAGTCAAATCTCCGTTAGTTTCGAAATATGCATGCGACTCCATGAAATGCGGAAGCTTGAAAGTTGGTGTATCCGAAGGCACACTTGCCTTAATTACCTGAAAATACATGCTAAAATACGTCAACAAAATTGTTGGTGAGTTCATAGGTTTACACGAAAAGACCAGTTGTATGGACATTATCAGATGCGTTGAATTTATAAAAAAATCATAAATTCCATGAGATGTATTACGTAAACCATCATGTCACCGAAGCTTAATTAGAATGAGTTTTGCCCCGAGCAGTATTCCCAAAATACCGTGTGTTGAATATATATGCACCCGCTGTTAGCTAAACCACTAACCCGAGTGGGGGACATGACTCCCAATAGATCTATTCACAATATATTCGCGCTTGCAAACAAATGCAACTAACGATTTCATGATATAAGGGCGGAGATTCTCATACGTAATACATAATAGAATCGAGAAGTTTTCGTGTCCATATAAAAAAACGAAGCATGTATTTCATCCCAAAACATAACAGTGTGAAAAATGGGACTATGAAGACTCACCTTGTTGGTTTTTGATGATGTTTTTGGATCTGAGTTAAGCACTTGTTCGAATGGTTGGGACTCGTCCTAATATTTTTACGAGTTCGGGTCAATATCATCATAATACGTGTTTGAGTACTTCGTAAATATTTTCATGTACTTGTGATGTACGAATAATTTTTGTGGGATTTTATATGTGCATTTTCGATTTATGGATATTTATTTCTAAAATGGTTTGCATGCATGCATACTTACGTATATATGTATAAATATATATATACGAAAATGCATACATATATATGTGAGCATGTGCATCATTATGAAAAAGGATATTCATATATTTTGCATGGAACATTTTCACGAGTATTATGAAAAATCGAGTTGTAAATGAAAAGTATTATATTTTAGTAAATGCATTTAATTTTTCATGTTTTATAAATAAAGTAAATAAGAAAACTTACCAAAGTTGAAGAACACTTGAAATCTTTAAAGTTGGCCGATTTTCTTTCTTGAGAGAATATGTATGTTGGTGTGATTTTTGAGAATGGTTTTGTCTTCTATTTATAGAAGAAAAAGGTTATTAAAAATAAAGATAAATTAATTAAAATTTTTAGTGAAATGATGAAAAGTGAAATGGTGGATCGGTTGAGTGTTGGGTAAAAAGGTGTGGCCGATTTCATCATTTCATGTTGCATGTTGTTTAATATTATAATAATACAATAGTACAAGCTAGTTGTCCTTTAAAGGACAACTTACTTTTTAGAGTGATAAGTAGTATGGCTTTTCATGTATTTTATTAATAAGGTACAAAAGTATGCACGAAAAAGGTGGCAGCCTGTATTATTACTGTATATATATATATATATATATATATATATATATATATATATATATATATATATATATATATATATATATATATATATACGTACTTAGAAAAATCTCTGGAATGTTAAACTCGATTCAAGTGTGAATCGAGTTTGTTGCAGTGTCAATCGAGTTTTAATAATTATACCCGAGTTTTATCACACTTTGATCGAGTTTTCTGCCTTTGTTATTCGAGTTTCACATAGCTTTAGTCGAGTTTCTTTGTTTAACTTGTTCGAGTTTTATGTAGGTTCATTCGAGTTTCATCCCTTAGGAATCGAGATTTGTATCTTTATCATCCGAGTTTTATATTGCATCATCCGAGAAAATCCCTTCTTCATTCGAGTTTCATCAGAGTGTTATCCGAGTTTATGCCTTTACTAATCGAGTTTCATCACATCATTATTCGAGTTTACACTTACATGATTCGAGTTTCATGTAATATCATTCGAGTTTATTACTATATGATTCGAGATTCATATAACTTCATTCGAGTTTATTACTTCATTATTCGAGTTTTATATTAGTTTAATTTTCGAGTTTCATACCTTATATTTTTAGGCCAGTTGTTACAGTCTCCCCCTGTTGAAGGAATTTCGTCCCGAAATTAGCTCGTGTTCTCCTCTGCTTGGACTTTTGAGAACAGCTGGGGGTACTTCTCTCGGAATTGATCTTCGCGTTCCCAAGTAAACTCAGGACCTCGTTTAGAGTTCCATCGGACCTTTATTATTGGAATTCGACTGTGCTTGAGCTTCTTGACTTCTCGGTCCATTATTTCCCCCGGTTGCTCAATGAAATTCAATTTATCGTCTATCTCCAGCTCGTCCATGGGTATCACGAGTGATTCATCAGCCAGACATTTCTTAAGGTTGGATACGTGGAAGGTATTATGAATGTTACTAAGCTCTGGGGGTAGATCGAGTCGGTAAGCTACCGGGCCAATTCTTTTGGTGATTTTGAATGGTCCGATATAACGAGGATTGAGTTTTCCTCGTTTTCCAAAACGGATTACGCCTTTCCAAGGCGAGACTTTCAGCATTACTTGATCTCCCTCTTGGAATTCCAAATCCTTCCGTCGGATGTCTGCATAACTCTTTTGTCGATCCCGCGCAATCTTCAATCGGTTCCGAATCTGGGCTATCTTCTCTGTAGTTTCCTGGATGATCTCAGGTCCAGTAATCTGACTATCCCCTACTTCAGCCCAACAAAGAGGTGATCGACACTTTCGTCCATAGAGTGCTTCGAATGGGGCGGTCTTAATGCTCGAGTGATAACTGTTGTTATAAGAAAACTCAACTAATGGCAGGTGTCTGTCCCAACTTTTGCCAAAGTCGATGACACATGCCCTTAGCATATCTTCCAATGTTTGAATCGTTCTTTCACTCTGACCGTCCGTTTGCGGGTGATAGGCTGTGCTCATATCTAGGCATGTACCCAGTGCTTCTTGCAATGACTGACAAAATCTGGACGTAAATCTGCTGTCTCTGTCTGATATAATGGATACTGGCACCCCATGCCTTGAGACGACCTCCTTAAGATAGGTTAGTGTTAGTTTATCCATCTTGTCAGTCTCCTTGATTGGCAGGAAGTGTGCGGTCTTGGTCAGCCGATCCACGATCACCCAGATGGTGTCATAACCTCCAGAAGTCTTTGGCAACTTAGTGATAAAATCCATGGTGATATTTTCCCACTTCCAGTGGGGTATCTCTGGCTGGACTAGCAATCCTGATGACCTTTGATGCTCAGCCTTAACTTTTAAACATGTTAAGCACTTGCTGACGTAAGTAGCAATGTCAGCCTTCATGTTTGGCCACCAGTATGATCCCTTCAAATCGTGATACATCTTTTCCGACCCTGGATGAACAGCATATCTTGTTTTGTGCCCTTCATCCATGACCAGTTTCCTTATGCCTCCAAACTTTGGTAACCAAATTCTGCCCATGAAGTATCGGCATCCGTCTGACTTAATTTCAAACTGCTTATCCATGCCTCTCAATGCTTCATTCAGCAGATTATCCTCCTTGACTGCCTCTTCTTGTGCCTCTCGGACTTGAGAGTTTAGGTTTGACTGTATGGTCATTACCAAAGCTCGGACTCTCAATGGCTTAACCCGTTCCTTTCGGCTTAGGGCGTCAGCTACGACATTTGCTTTTCCTGGATGGTAGCGAATCTCGCAGTCATAATCGCTAAGAAGTTCCACCCAACGTCGTTGCCTCATATTTAACTCTTTCTGATTCAGAATATGCTGAAGGCTTTTATGGTCTGTGAATACCGTGCACTTAGTTCCATACAGGTAGTGCCTCCATATTTTGAGAGCAAACACCACTGCTCCCAGTTCCAGGTCATGAGTCGTATAATTCACCTCATGAATTTTGAGCTGTCGTGATGCGTAAGCAATGACTCTATCTCTTTGCATGAGCACACAACCTAATCCATTGTGTGAGGCATCACAGTAGACTACAGAATTTTCAGTCCCTTCGGGTAGGGATAGAATTGGTGCACTACACAACCTCTGCTTAAGCAGCTGAAACGCCTTTTCCTGCTCTTCACCCCAGATGTATTTCACATCCTTACGAGTCAACTCCGTCAAGGAGCCTGCTATCTTCGAGAAGTTCTCAATGAATCGCCTATAATAACCGGCAAGTCCTAGAAATTGGCGGACTTCTGTGGGGGTTCTAGGGATTGCCCAGTTCTTTATGGCCTCGATCTTTGATGGATCAACCTGAATTCCCAGACTGTTGATCACATGTCCAAGGAATTTTACTTCTCGCAACCAAAATTCACATTTTGAAAATTTGGCGTATAGTTGCTCTTTCTCTAACAACTCCAAGATCAACTTGAGATGTTGTTCATGCTCTTCTTTACTTCTGGAATAGATTAGGATATCATCTATGAACACTATTACAAATTTATCCAGATATGGTTTACACACCCGATTCATGAGGTCCATAAATACGGCTGGTGCGTTGGTTAAACCGAATGGCATCACCTGGAATTCGTAATGTCCATAACGAGTTCTGAATGCCGTCTTGGGGATATCTTCTTCCCGAACTTTTACTTGATGGTAACCGGAGCGCAGATCAATCTTTGAGTAGAAGCTAGATCCCTGTAGCTGGTCAAACAGGTCATCAATCCTAGGGAGAGGGTAGCGGTTCTTTACCGTTAACTTGTTTAGCTCTCGGTAGTCTATGCACATTCTGAAGGATCCGTCTTTCTTTTTAACGAACAAAACAGGAGCTCCCCAAGGTGAGGAACTTGGTCGAATGAATCCTTTATCCATCAATTCTTGTAATTGACTGGATAGTTCTTGCATCTCAGAAGGTGCGAGCCTATATGGGGCTCTTGCGATCGGCGCAGCTCCTGGCACTAAGTCGATTTGAAATTCTACTTGCCTAGCTGGAGGGAGCCCAGGCAAGTCTTCCGGGAATACCTCCGGGTAGTCACGTACTACTGGAATATCCTCAAGTCGTTTTTCCTTTGACTCTTTTTCTACGATCTGGACCAACACTGCATGGCAACCCTTCCTAAGACATTTTAATGTTCTTAGGCCGGATATGACATTCAATTGTCGGTTCTTCTTTTCCCCTTGGACCGTGAGGACTTTCTTTTTACTGAGTGGTATTCGCACCACTTTCTTTCCACACAAAATCTCAGCCTGGTTATGCGACAACCAGTCCATACCAATCACCACATCGAAACTTTCGAGTTCTATAGGCATTAAGTCTATCTTAAAGGAGTGATCTGCTAGCTTTAATGTGCATTCCTTAATGATACTACTTGCCTTTATTATTTTGCCATCTGCAAGTTCTATTGTATAGGAGTTGTCTAAGGGAAAAGTAGAAACATTCAACTGCTGGCTAAACTTATCAGATATAAAGCTCCTATCAGCCCCAGTATCAAAGAGTACGTAAGCGTAAATATCGTTTAGGAGATACGTACCTGATACCACGTGGGGGTCCTGACGAGCGTCTCCTGCTCCCAACACAAATGCTCTCCCCTGAGCTCTCCCTTCGTTCATCAATTTTGGACACTCATTCCTGAGGTGTCCCGTCGCACCACATTCGAAACAGCCTCTCGGGTTGCTACCACTGGCACCCGGGGCTCCGGATCTACAGTCTTTGGCCATATGGCCCAAACGTTTGCAGTTTCCGCATTGGGTTGGACAGGGGCCAGGGTTGTGGTGGAAGGTGCATTTGGTGCAAAAAGGCTTAGTACCGGTATAGCTTCTCCTTGACTCAACTCCTGCTACATAGGCTTTAACGGTCTCGGGTTTCTTGGACTGTGAACCCGTGTTCTTCCCGGTCTTTTCTTCCCACTTTCTCTTGTGTTCCCCGGCTTTGGCTTCGTTCCTCCGGGATACTTGGTCCATAAGATTGTTGGCCATTCTGATGGCGTCCTGTATGGTGGATGGGTTGGAGGCGGTAACGTTCCCTTGTATTTGAGGAGCGAGTCGCCAAATATAGCGTTCAACCTTCTTGTATTCCGGAGTTACCATCTGCGGACATAGGATACTTAGTTCATGGAATCGGTTGGTATATCCTGTAACGTCCGTTCCTTTCATTGATAGATTCCAGAATTCTGATTCCATTTTCTGGAGTTCGTTTCTTGGACAGTACTCATCTGTCATCATCTGTTTCAGTGTGGACCACGTAAGCTGGTAGGCTTCGTCAATGCCTACAGACTGGACGTAGGAATTCCACCATGTGAGCGCGCTATCTTGCAAGGTGTGAGTAGCAAATTTTACCTTGTCCCCTTCAGCGCACCCGCTGACACGATATACGGATTCTAACTTTTCAAACCAACGGATCAAACCGACTGCTCCTTCGGTTCCATTAAAATACCGGGGTTTGCAACTTAAAAACCCTTTGATCCCACAACCTTTCGTGTGAGTTTCAGTTCCTCCTGTGGTGCGACTGGCACCACCATCCCCATTGGCTGTGCTATTTCGGTTTGCCTCGTAGGTAGCTATGGCGGCAGCCACCCTTTGGGCAACAAGCTCTTCAATGTCAGCTGCATTCATTGCTCGTTTTGGCGGCATTATCTTGAAGTTTAAAGAAAATCATAGTGTAAGAAGTTGAATCTTAAAGATGCGGCACAATACTATAATCATCAAGCACAATCTCATAAATATCTTGGGAATTTTTATTAATCATTCGAAATTTTTCTTACATGCGGGGCGGGTTATTACCCGAAAATTTTATCCTATGCTATTACATAATATTTTTCCTACTAATACACAGGAAATGGAAAAGAACTAGGTGTGGGAGTGATTAGAGTTCTCTCCCTTTTCCATTGAGTGGAGGCGCTGTGTCAACTCCTCGATCCGGGCTTGGCTCTCGGCTAGTTGCTGCCGGAGCTCATTCAGTCCGTCCTGCTGTATAGCAAGGGCGTGCTGATTGGCCCAATATATGTTGGAGTTTTGCAACTCCTCCCGCTCTAAACGAGCGGTCATCTCCCCGATATCCAGGTTAAGTGACCGGATCTGGTGGTCATGCCTGGTAGACCTTGCGATCAAAAGTGGGATGGTCTGATCGGCGGGCTCTTGAGTGAGCGATGAGACAGGTGCGGAGGATGGTCCTCCGATCTCGAAGTTTGGAGGAACTCCCTCCATCTGCCTCCATTCGCGGAGGGTCTCCGGTATCCAAGTCCATCTTCGGGCGTCTACCCGTCGGTGTGGTGTCGGGGGATTGGGCTGGGGAGTCGGAACAGGAATAGACTCCCTTCTCGGTATGATTACCCGTTTCCGGGGTGTGTACAACATCTTTGGGCCGTTAGGATAAGGCCTATACGGCTTATATGATGGTTCGGCCGGGTGATATGGGACGCGAGCAGGGGCCGTCGGTGGTGAAGGATCCTCTTCCTCCATTGGTTCTTCTTCGGATTCCTCCATCGGATCTTCCGACGGGTCCTCCTCCTCCGAGGTCTCTTCTTCTGGGAAGACTTCCGTGGCCGTGGGACTTGCGGGAGTGTATTCCTCCTCTGAGTCCGACAGGATGATAATTTCTGGATGGTTCATGGTTTCTGCTAACAAGGTTCATTTGTAATCTTTTAGTTAGTTACAAAAATATTTTTAAAATCAGAAATTTTTACGTGCAGTTATAGTCTAGGGTACTAATGCAACCTAGTTCACTATAACTATGGCTCTGATACCAATCTGTCACACCCTGCTACCTCGGTTGGCAGCGAGACGTGACGAGTGTGGAAGCGTAACCATAATTATAACGAACGACCACTATATGGACGTTTTCGAAATATTACATCAATAAAAATTTAAACTGTAATAATGTTTTACAAAATGAAAGGAATGAAGTTCGCATAATACAGAGATTCTAATACATAATTAATGCGTCCAAAAATAATGCAGTCAAATCTCCGTTAGTTTCGAAATATGCATGCGACTCCATGAAATGCGGAAGCTTGAAGTTGGTGTTTTCGAAGGCGCACTTGCCTTAATTACCTGAAAATACATGCTAAAATACGTCAACAAAAATTGTTGGTGAGTTCATAGGTTTACACGAAAAGACCAGTTGTATGGACATTATCAGATGCGTTGAATTTATAAAAAAAATCATAAATTCCATGAGATGTATTACGTAAACCATCATGTCACCGAAGCTTAATTAGAATGTATTTGCCCCGAGCAGTATTCCCAAAATACCGTGTGTTGAATATATATGCACCCGCTGTTAGCTAAACCACTAACCCGAGTGGGGGACATGACTCCCAATAGATCTATTCACAATATATCCGCGCTTGCAAACAAATGCAACTAACGATTTCATGATATAAGGGCGGAGATTTTCATACGTAATACATAATAGAATCGAGAAGTTTTCGTGTCCATATAAAAACAAAGCATGTATTTCATCCCAAAACATAACAGTGTGAAAAATGGGACTATGAAGACTCACCTTGTTGGTTTTTGATGATGTTTTTGGATCTGAGTTAAGCACTTGTTCGAATGGTTGGGACTCGTCCTAATATTTTTACGAGTTCGGGTCAATATCATCATAATACGTGTTTGAGTACTTCGTAAATATTTTCATGTACTTGTGATGTACGAATAATTTTTATGGGATTTTATATGTGCATTTTCGATTTATGGATATTTATTTCTAAAATGGTTTGCATGCATGCATACTTACGTATATATGTATAAATATATATATACGAAAATGCATACATATATATGTGAGCATGTGCATCATTATGAAAAAGGATATTCATATATTTTGCATTGAACATTTTCACGAGTATTATGAAAAATCGAGTTGTAAATGAAAAGTATTATATTTTAGTAAATGCATTTAATTTTTCATGTTTTATAAATAAAGTAAATAAGAAAACTTACCAAAGTTGAAGAACACTTGAAATCTTTAAAGTTGGCCGATTTTCTTTCTTGAGAGAATATGTATGTTGGTGTGATTTTTGAGAATGGTTTTGTCTTCTATTTATAGAAGAAAAAGGTTATTAAAAATAAAGATAAATTAATTAAAATTTTTAGTGAAATGATGAAAAGTGAAATGGTGGATCGGTTGAGTGTTGGGTAAAAAGGTGTGGCCGATTTCATCATTTCATGTTGCATGTTGTTTAATATTATAATAATACAATAGTACAAGCTAGTTGTCCTTTAAAGGATAACTTACTTTTTAGAGTGATAAGTAGTATGACTTTTCATGTATTTTATTAATAAGGTACAAAAGTATGCACGAAAAAGGTGGCAGCCTGTATTATTACTGTATATATATATATATATACGTACTTAGAAAAATCTCTGGAATGTTAAACTCGATTCAAGTGTGAATCGAGTTTGTTGCAGTGTCAATCGAGTTTTATATAATTATACCCGAGTTTTATCACACTTTGATCGAGTTTTCTGCCTTTGTTATTCGAGTTTCACATAGCTTTAGTCGAGTTTCTTTGTTTAACTTGTTCGAGTTTTATGTAGGTTCATTCGAGTTTCATCCCTTAGGAATCGAGATTTGTATCTTTATCATCCGAGTTTTATATTGCATCATCCGAGAAAATCCCTTCTTCATTCGAGTTTCATCAGAGTGTTATCCGAGTTTATGCCTTTACTAATCGAGTTTCATCACATCATTATTCGAGTTTACACTTACATGATTCGAGTTTCATGTAATATCATTCGAGTTTATTACTATATGATTCGAGATTCATATAACTTCATTCGAGTTTATTACTTCATTATTCGAGTTTTATATTAGTTTAATTTTCGAGTTTCATACCTTATATTTTTAGGCCAGTTGTTACATCAACCAGATCCTGAACAAAGATGCTCACCAACGGAGATACAGAACACACTCAGCGGCATAGACTACCTGAACGAACGGCTACACACGAGACAAGTAACCAGACGCTTCGACGTCATCCTTGGTCTCCGAGAATCAACTGACCACGCCAGAGTTCCAGGACCTCCTAAGTGATCGAAAAGGGGGAGATTGTTAGATTTATTATTTCGATCATAGGAGTTGTTTTGTAATATTTATTATCCTTGTATTTTGTCTTGTATTTAAATTCCATGTAATTTATGTTTATGTCATAGTCTAGGGGCCAAATGTGCCAATGTGTAAGACTTAATTAAATGGAGCTATTATAGCTCCTAGGGTTTGCTTTTGAATAGCACGGTTGACATTTGAACAATTGCTACAGCCGCCATTTTGTCATTACTCTCAAAATTCATATTGTCTTTTTCTTTATTATTTCACATTTATTGAGCTTGATTCTTCATGTGTTTGATAAGAAAATCATCAAGGTGCTGAAACAATACGGGAATACATTTTAACAATTATGTTAGCTCGGAGGCATATGGATGCATCTTAGGCTATTATGTGTTTCGCGGAAGTGTAGTGTAATGTCATACACTCCTTCCGAACCAGATGCACTGGGATTACAACACTTAATGTAATCTTTTGTATGAGATTGATTATTACACATTTCGTTAGGACGCTCGGTAAACATAACTCAACCATTCGTTGATTCAGCCTTTATTTTCTTGACGATTTGGTGTGGAGGTGGATAATTATTTTTAAAGAAACTTATTTTTGAAATTTTTCTTTCAAAGAAATCTATTTCCAAAACATTCCTTAGTCTTTTAATTCCTATACGTTGCACGTGTATTCGATTTCCGTACTAGGTGTTTGGCTCATGTTGTGTTCTTTTTTCCGGCGAGTACTCAGGGTTGAAGATGGGAAGTGTGCAAAGCGTAACCGTCAATTGAGGACCTAGATTTATTTTAGTTATCCTATTATCTTTAGTAAATAGTGATTATGAACATTTAGATAACATTGAGTTTTATTTTAATTTGGTAATTCAAACTCAACTGGTTTTTCTTATATTAAAAGTTTGGCAATTTAATAATAAATATAATTCATTTTTATTTAGATGAGGTATTTAAATAGGACATCGTCGATCCACTCGGGGTCAAGGTGTTACAGTTTTTCCCAAATTTAATACTCTTTTCGTCCCAAAATAATTATCCACATTTGACTTTTGAAGTCTTTCTTTTTCAACTTTGACCTCAAATATATTAGTTTGTGTTATATAATACTTGATGAAAATTATACCCAATGAAAATTCCTTTAAAACCAAATCCTTTCATATATTTTGCATCACATATTATATAACACAAAGAAAAATATTTAATGTCAAAGTTAAGAAAGAAATACTTCAAAAGTCAAATGTAGACAATTATTTTGGGACGGAGGAAGTAGTACCCTAGCATATATGAAATATAAGTATAGATCAAATCAGTAGAAATTAGGATTGCGGTTTCACCCAATCTTTGTGATTTCCTTACTGGAAAGACAGGCCATGATAAAAACAATTGACCATTTTACATGAATCGCCTCAAAATCGCATAAACAAATTCACCAAAAACATATGCTTAATCAAATTCAACAAAATTTCAAGCTGGATGGTAAATGGAACGGCTTAGCAGCCTAATCGCATAGGGTTTGTTAAACACTTCACCCACGCCTACGATGAGAAAAGTTGCCAGAATTGAGAAGTTAAACAAAAAGTATACAGAAATAATAAACCTGCAATGGCAAGTCGTGTCGGCGACGGCTGCTTGACGACGGCGACGAGATGATTGCGAGGTTGACAAAGTGTTTGTCTATTAATCGATGGTGACCGATTAAGGGTACCAAACTACCAATTCGATTTCACGATTATATGCCTAGACTCCTAAACACAATTTTATTTTAAGACAAATTTGTAAAAAATGTAACTTAAAATATAGGGTTGGTTAAACAAATTTATTAATAGATTAACCAATTAATCGTATTATAATATATAAAATTAAATTTTAAATTAAGAAAACTCTAGTTAGTAAATTTTATTGGGATTTTTACGTAAAAATCTCCTAGCTTGTCTGTTTTTTCATTTAAAATCTCAAATTATTTTTCATCATACAAGAAACCTCTAATTGATATAATCTTAACAAAATGGTGTTTTCTTGAAAAATAATGACTTGTAACCGATATAGTCGGTTGCAACCTTCGTCTTCTTTGATCAAAGCCAACTTTCGTTTCCTTTATGAACACAAATCCCTTCTCGATTTTGAACACGGTCCATATCCATGAACACAAACCAAAATCCAAATCCAAACTTAAATCCAAAAGAAGAACAACAATGCAAATCCAAATATATCAAACTAAATCAAAACCCTTCGATCTTGAAGAAGAGTAGATGTTCGAGATCTTGAATGTGATGACCTTGACGGAAAAACGCTAAATCTCTGACTAAACACATACAAACATATCACAACACATTGAAAACATCGTTTAATGGGTTGATTTTTTCGAAGTCTTCATCCGAGTCATTAACAAAAGTCTAACGAGGTTAAAAGATGAAATGAGAGTGAATAAATTGGTTATGTTCGGTTAATTTTGACATGAACTCATTTTCGTAAAATTTACCGGTTAAAGTTTTTTGTGCGATTAAAATAATTTGAGGTTTTAACAAAAAAAAACAGACAAGTTTGGATTTTTTTTTTGCATAAAAATCCTTTTTTTAAATATTTTTATAGTTTAAGATAATAAAATTTTGATTTTAATTAAAGTTATAAATTATGATAAGATAGCACTAAAAATTAGATATTATCATCAAAAAATCTAAAAAAAACTCTTGTATTTTTAACAAATTAAATAGTAATAATATAGTTTTACTTGTTTTGTGTTAGAAAACTAATGTAGATTAAATGAATGGTTGCTCCTACCAAATACTTATGGGTTCATTTATTACTCGAGACACAAGTGGTGATAATGAAGGACAATTAGGTGGTAGTATATGTAGTCCTTTAAGAAAGGAAGAATTTCATATATACCCTTATAAAATTTTATAATATCATATACACCCGATCTAAAATTTTAATATTATATATATATATCTCTCCTAAACATCATAATATCATATATATATATACCCAGTTTTAATTATTAATATCATATATATCATTAATATCATATATACCCAAATTCATTAATTTAATTATTTTTAAAACATTTAAAACTCATAATTAATATTGCTTATTAATTAATAACCATTATACTCTTACTCTTTTTTCTTTCAACTAATCTTCAAAATATCATATATATATACCCTTTTAAAATTTTATAATATCATATACACCCGATCTAAAATTTTAATATTATATATATATATCTCTCCTAAACATCATAATATCATATATATATACCCAGTTTTAATTATTAATATCATATATATCATTAATATCATATATACCCAAATTCATTAATTTAATTATTTTTAAAACATTTAAAACTCATAATTAATATTGCTTATTAATTAATAACCATTATACTCTTACTCTTTTTTCTTTCAACTAATCTTCAAAATATCATATTTATGCAACTTAAATTAAAATATCATGTTCTTTTTAATAAATTTATATAATATATTTTTTGTAAACTTTACTAAATAAATTCTTCAAACTAAAACAAATTAACATTAAAAATAAAATTAAAAAAGTTGTATTATAGTTTTGCCCGTTTGTAATCAAATCGTATCTTCTTATTATATTTTCTTAATTGTATTTTTCTACAGTAATCTATTTACAATTAACTAATATTATATATATATATATATATATATATATATATATATATATATATATAATCTTATTGTTAACACAAAATATATACAACTAATTACATTGAATAACAAGTTATAACTTATATATTAGATTAAACTAGGTTATTACCCATGTATTACATGGGTTAATTTTAGAAATTGATCTTTATATATATATGTATAATATAATAATTATATGAATAATAAAGTTTGATTAATTTTAGTTAGTTAGTTATTAAATTAATCCATATTAGATTTACATAGATTTGATTTGCTTTAAGATTTAAATATAAAATCAGTAAACGACGTGGCAAAAGGAGAGAGCGACATGTGACAAATTCAATGAGAGCATGACATGTGGCATTTAGTTACTCTTTTAATAGTATAGATAGATATAAAAATCCAAAAAAACTAAACTAAATAAACAATAGTTATAAAACGAATGCAAACTTTAAAAAACTTTGAAACTAATGTATTAGAAAACAAAAAATATATACTAAATCAAAAAACAAAATGCGACACAACTATAAAATTCTAAAAGAAAAAAGAAAAGAAAGAACATAATATGTAATCAGTTAATTGTATATAGATTACTATAGAAAAAAAAAACAAATAAGAAAATTTAATAAGACGATACGATTTGATGACAAACGAGCAAAAACATGATACAATTTTTTTTTATTTTTAATGTTAATTTGTTTTAGTTTGAAGAATTTATTTAGTAAAGTTACAAAAATAAATTATATAAAAATAATAAAATAGATGATATTTTAATTTAAGTTGGATAAATATGATATTTTGAAGTTTAGTTGAATAAATGAGTAAGGGTATAGTGGTCATTAATTAAAAACAATATTAATTATGAGTTTTAAATGTTATAAAAATAATTAAATTAATGAATTTAGGTATATATGATATTAATTATGTTTAACATGGATATATGTAATATTAATAATTAAAATTGGGCATATATGATATTATGATGTCTAGGAGAGATATATATGATAGTAAAATTTTAGGTTGGGTATATATGATATTATGAAGTTTTGGAAATGTATATATGAAATTCACTTTAAAAAAAACAATACCATACTACTATTGAAATAAATGTGATCTTCATAGGGCTTTAATACTAAATATTTATTTATTTTCAATTTTTTGGTCAGCCGCCCA
The DNA here is from genome assembly GCA_020465985.1 of Centrapalus pauciflorus. Classification (NCBI taxonomy): domain Eukaryota; kingdom Viridiplantae; phylum Streptophyta; class Magnoliopsida; order Asterales; family Asteraceae; genus Centrapalus; species Centrapalus pauciflorus. Next base: position 3,901 of record JAANYP010006027.1, on the reverse strand, counting down.
TCAACAAAATCGTGAATCGTAAACATAACAAAAGCCAAAGGTTTTTCTTGTCTGACAAACTAAATCAAAAAATTATAGAAAAACTAGTTGGGTTAACCTTAAAATCATAATTAATTGTCGGTTTTTCATATTGGTGTTTTGATTTTGAAAGTTATGGAACACCCTTAGGATTGGGTATAGATACGAAACTAGTGGCGGTCTAGGTTCTCATGTCACCTATTGTTCCTATTTTCATCGCGTTTTCACTTTGAAAGTTTAATCATTTAGATTGGTCGGGTCATACCAATAAATCACTATATTTATTTTCATTTAGCACAAATAATTCTAGAATATCAAATAATTTAAAAGATCATAAACAATGCAACAAATTAAGAAAGGTTCTAAATAACAGTGCGGCCTTTCATATTTTCATTCGTCTACACCTTCATTTGTTAAATTGTAAAATGTTTATTTTTCAAATAAAGGTTATTGTGTTAAGGGAATTTGTTGTTGTTGTTTTTTTTTTGTTTGATAAAATGACTATATGAGCTTTTATTATTTTTAGTTATTATTTAATACTTATTTAGGTAATATGCTATTTTTTTTTTTATTTGAGATTATTAAAATTTTTTAATTAATATTTGAACATCACAAGTTGACAACAAAAAAATTTCAATTTTTAAAGATCACAAATAGCACATTCAAAAACCCATCAATTGCACAAATGAAAGTAAGAAACTTTTGATTTTGATGAATTAGTTTGCTTGGACAAAGTTAACTATTTGGTGCAGAAACATCCATCCTAACTAGTTGATTATCTTGCGTTGCTCGGGTGATTTATTTCAAAATTAATTTATTTCAAAATTAATACTTTTTTAATTAAACAATTACACAAAAAAATATTTAATTTTGAAAGACTATACATATCTTATACATTGTTTCTTAAGAAAAAAATACTTAATTTTATCATGAAAATTACTACATTCAATGACATTTGAGATTTGTTTGTTTAAAGTTTTATAATCTCTATTATTGTTAGTTTTATTGGTATAAGAGGTTATAAGTTTTCTATTTTAACTTTTTTTAATAATTTATATTGGAAAATCTAAAGATATTGTTAAGATTGTTCTATTTGTTATATATTTTAATAAAAATGCATTATAATCAGACATATATTTTGGTTGTCAGATTATTCTTTTTACATTCCAGTAATAATTTTAATACAACATCAAATATATTTAACATTGTACTTGCTATATCTAAACTTAGTTTCATCTATCGTAAATATTAGGGTTAATATTAAAAAAAATCATTATATTTTCATGTTATATAATTTTGGTCTCTTAATGTTATATTTTTATCATTTTAATCCTCACATTATATTTTATTGAAACTGTTATATTTTGTTCAGTAAAAGTCAACATATTGTTATGATATCTCCTTTCCATGTTTAAAATTAAGAATATACATCAAACTAATTTAAAACATAAAAAAACATGCAATTCAAATGCAAGAAAGACACTTGTTACATGAACAGCATTATGTAACTTATATTACTCAACTACTTGTATATCATGTTTTTAGTTTCAATTTAATTTTCTTTAAAGTTTTGCCAAGTTGTTGACCTTGCTATTTTATTAAATGTTTTTCTCAAGTATTCATTTTAAATTATTGCTTGTGGCGAATCTGGAATTCATATTTATCTTGGTGTGTTTGTTGACCATTTGTGTGTCCAAATCGCCCTTTATCCATTTGATTTTGCTACTTGAATGAGATAAAGACAGAAAGTTTAAGTCTTTGTGTTGTGCGTAACTTACATATGTGTATGTTAGTTCCTGTTTTTGTCGAGAATGGCTCGCCAAGAAGCCCAATTGGCCTTCGGCCTAATATTTAATTGATTTCTATGTCGTTTGTTGATTTAAATGCAAGTATTAATTGTCATTAATCCTTGCATTTCTACTGCCGGAAAATAAAATTAAAACAGAAAATAAGTGCAGTATTAGTGTGCTGTCCAGGTGTGTTTAGCTTAAGTTTTGTCCGAAAAAATGGGCAAGAAGACCAAATGGCCTTCAGCCTTGGCAACTTAATTAGCAAGGATGTTTATTGATCAATTTTATGTATTAATCGCCATTTATCCTACCTTGTGTTGCTGCTGAAAAAGTTAAAAACAGAAAGATATGAGTTGTAAGTGTGTGATTGTGTGTTTGCATGTTAATGTCAGGCTCCGAGACGTTGTGTGTGTGACGTAACCTTTGTGTGTGTGTTCATTGAATTGACACAAAAATAAAGAAAGAAACAGCACAACATAAGTATCAAACACACACACACACACGCACACATATATATATATATATGTATATATATGTATATATATATATATATATATATATATATATATATATATATATATATATATATATATATATATATATATATGCTATGTGTGTATTATAGTATATGCACATCATTTTCAAAATATTGAAAGAATATTAAAGAAGATACTGACAATTTTTTTCTGCAGGAGTTGAAAGCGTCTTCGACTCTTCATCTGGTTGATTAGCATACGTGAAGTTCATCTTGAAACGGTATAGTTTTCTTCACGCAGACACTGCTGATGCAGTTTTTTTATCAATATTGAATGCCTACTGACTCTGTGTGTGGGTGTGTTGTGTGTTGTGTGTGGTGTGTATGGTGATGTGCTGTGTGTATGTATATATTATACGTAACTTCTTAAATAAAGCTTTTGTTTTATCTCATTAGTTGGTTCATTTAACTCGTTATATTAAACATTTAATATATCAGGTTTTCAATTATATAAAGAATTTGCAACTATTTAAAGTTGCAGTGAAGTGTCAGTGTGAATATTTTATTATTCAGGTTTGAATCTTTTTTTCTGCATATTCGTTTATGAATTTCCAGTGTTTTTTTTTTTGCATATCTTAAGATTCATTTTTACTATAGTCGATATTAAATACTGATTTCTTATTTTATTTAACTTGATAAATCAGATTGGGCAACTATTTTCAGAAGCGGAAGTTGTGCAAAGTTGGAATATTTTGTAGCTGATGTAATCTGATTTGTGTTATTTTTATTTTTACAACTTGCTCATCATATTGCGAACTATTCCAGCAATGAAAATTTGGACATTTCTATAGTCCATTATTTTATTTCTTCTTTTTCGCAGTTCTACAATTGTTATTGCAGAAATATTAACTTATATCATGTGAAATCAAATATAGCATGAAAATAAAACTTGGAAATAATCATTTTGGTGGGATCTCATTGAGTCAAAATATTTCAAGCAGTGAAAATTGAAATTTTCTAGCCGAGTTTTAAATCGATGATGTCTTAATTTTTATTTAACTAATTTTGTATGTAATTTTATTGTCATTTATTTTATATTTTCCGGCCCAGTTTTTTGACATATTTTTAATGGCAGAAAGAGAAAACCCATTTAATCATTAGAATAGAAAAAATCTGGATAATTTATGTGGGGAATCTTTCATTGAGTCAAAATATTTCCAGCCGCAGGGGAAGGAATTGGAATGAAAAAGTTTTGAAATTATTTCGAGGCCGATTAATCTGGATTTCTTATTTTATTTAACTTTGAAATTTGATTGTCATGTGTATTATTTCTTTCGGCAATGTCGACTATTTTATTGCAGCGAGACAACCATTAAAACATGTAGAAAATTCTGGATAATTTTGTGGGCTCTCATCAGCCAAAAACAAAGTGGGGGATCCCATTATAGGTTGTGAATTTTTAACCAAATTATAATGCGCCAATCGCACCCCTTATTTTTGAATTTTACCCAATATATTGCGCCACAATCAGCCTTAATTTTCTACATTAACACTAAGATTGCGCCCCACGTGAGCAATTTTCTCTCTGCTCCGTCGGCATATTATTATATATATATAT
>JAANYP010006026.1:137500-140213 GCA_020465985.1 Centrapalus pauciflorus | reverse complement strand
GCAGTTTGAGCAACAGATTTGTCCTTGACACACCATATTTGTTTAAAACTTGATTTAGGCTTTGCCAAAACTTGTTTTTGATGTGTGGACTGTTTTTTATTAACTTTTGAGAATCTGTGATCAACTGTTCTCTTTGGAGCTGCTGTGGAAGTTTTCACTTTTGAGTGCTTTGCCTGTTTAGGATTTGATTTTGTGTGATGTACAGTCTGTTTTGCAACAGCTGGTTTGTAAAAACAATCCTTGGCTAAGTGATTCTTCCTTCCACAGTGAAAGCATCTTTTGACAGTTTGAATTGGAACACCAGACTTTTCTGTCAATTTCTGGTTCCTGTTTCTCTGGTTTCCTCTTACCTGCTGTTGTTTAGGAAACTTTTGAACACCATGCTTTTGGCATGTGCAGATAGAAACAGTTTTACCTTTTTTTGTTCCTTTTGATGAAGATGCAGTGTTACAGTTAGAATGTACAGAAACTTGTGGAGTAGCATTGCATACACTCAACTTCTCTTTTCCTTTCTTACTGGGAACTTTGACTTCTATGGGTGCACTCTTTGTGTCACAGTCTCTATTTTGACTCTTATCTTCCTTTGGTTCAGGACTGCTGTCAAGGATAGGATCTACAATAGTCATAGACTCAACTAATGGTTCATTGACAAGTCTATCAGCAACTTCACTCATTGGATGAATGTACTTGTTATTATATGGAGGTGGAGTAGCTCTGTATCCTATTCCTTCTTTGGGATTGACCTGAGATTTGACTCTATCTTTGAATTGAACTTCCATTAGGTGTTCTAGCTTTTGATTTGCTAACTTGAAGTTACCTAAATCTATGTTAACAGAGTTCAGTTTCTCATTAGGCTCTAACACCTTCTGTTCAGTTTCTTCTACCTTTTTATTCAAAGATTCTATTTTCTTATTGAGTTCCTTTTTCTCCCATTCATGATAGTTTCTATCATACCCCATTTGAAGCTCATTATCCTTATAGTCATTGATCTGTTTTTCCAGATCTTCTATGGCTTGCATATATTCATATCTCCTTTCTTCCATCTTAGCTAGAGTTTTGCACATGCTCTCATTATGATCTCTGTACTTTTTAACCATATTTTTGCATGATTGAGAGCAGAGTTTAGAATTTACCTCAGATGGTAGTTCAGTTGAGGAGACATTTGAGGTTCCTGCCATAAGTGCTTGATTTTGGAATTCTTCCTCTGTCTGATCACTCCAGTCAAACACATTGTCTTCTTGAGAGACAAGTGCTGTTGATGAGGAAGCTTGGATGGGCTGTGAAGTCCTTGATGGTTGTTGACCTTGAGATCTACATTCTCTGGCAAAGTGACCAAGCTTATGGCATTTATAGCATTCCACTTTTTATTTATCAAAAGATGGTTTGCCATCTGTTTTGGCTTGAAAGTTGGTCCTTCCAGTTCTTTTCAGGAATCTTTTGGCTCTCATGGTCAGCATTGCATGTTGCCACTTTAAATCCATCTCTTCAAGATCATCAGGATGGATTTGTTTCAAGTCTTCAACATTTAGAGCAAATAATCCATCATTGGCAACAAAAGCTTCATAATGAGTTTCAGCAGAATTGCCATCACCACCTGAAAAAGAATCACAGTTATTAGATTTTTCAGAGGACAAAAGAGCAGTGTTGTGATTATAAGAAAAGGATTTCTTTTTAGCATCAATTTCAGTCTCAAACACTCTTAGACTGTTGTATAGATCATCCAATTCTATCTCATCAAGTGTGTCTTTTGTTCTCCACTGTGCAGCATAGACTGTCCATTCTTCTCCAAGAGATCTGAGAAACTTTCTGTTGACCTCATCTTGATCCAGATTGACCCTTGCACTTTCCAGTTCATTTATCAGTTTGTTGAACCTGTCAAAGATTTGAGTGAGGTTTTCATTCTTGCCACCAGAAAAGTTTTCATACTGCTGTTTCAAGAGGTCCTTTTGATTTCTCTTGGTACTTGCATTACCAGCAAACCTCTTCTCTAAGGCATTCCAAAGAGAGTGAGCAGTATAAAACTTTTTAAACTGATGTTGATAAGCATTAGGAATGGCTATTTGTAATAATGTGAGTGCTTTCACTTCATTCATTCTAGCCTTCCTTTCAAGTTCAGTGTTTGGAGGAGTTTTTACTGGTTTTCCCTCAGCATCAAGTTCTGGATCAACTGCAGGAGGAAATTCAACAGCTTCCCATATGGCATAATCAATGAATTGAATATGCTGTTGAATCCTGAGTTTCCACATCTCAAACTCAGTGGGCTTGAGCATAGGCACTTTGAGTCCTTGCCCAGATCCACTGCTGCTATTTTCAAATTCCATTGTAAAAGATTAAAAATTTTGAAGAAAGTTTTCGACTTTGAAAAACAAAGAACGACCTGGCTCTGATACCACTTGACAGGATCTAAAATATGAATAACCAAGATTAACTGATTTGAAATTTATCAGAGTATAAATCAATAATCTTGCTTTGAATCAAAGTTTAATTAAGAAGTTTGCGGAATAACACTTAATTATTTTGACAAAAACTTTCAGAATCAATAATAGCATAAAACATAAGAAGTAATCAAGACTGTTTGTATTGCTGAATTCACTGATTACAATCACCTCTAATCTGTTTTGATTAGACGAAGAACACAAACTGTTCTTAGGGTTTTAAAACCTTAGAGGCTTAAGAAAACTTGAACAATAAAGCAATTACAGACTCAAAATAT
>JAANYP010006026.1:0-135000 GCA_020465985.1 Centrapalus pauciflorus | reverse complement strand
CAAATGCATTTGCATTGATAATTAATTACATAGAGAAACATAGTTTCATAATTAATTCTTTTGAGAGGTTGTTCAAGGTTTTAAGCCCCAATTAAAATAATGAAATTGATTTGTCCGATTTCGCATAAATAAATCATTCGGATATATAATATTGTTAAAACATTCAAAATCAATGATACCTAAATTTGTATGCCCAGATCTATATCTATTGAATAATTGAAAGATTAAGTAGAAATCAAATACCGGAATCACGAAAAATAGCGACCTAAACCCTTGGCCGATGTTGATTAAACGCTCGAGCTCGGCTAGTTAAAAACTATAGGCTTCAGCTCAAGCTCCGTATGTGAAGCTCAAGTTCGGCTCGTCAATAATTTTACAAAGTTCCTAGATTCAGTAGAGTTGAACAGGGTCATCTCAATGATTTTGGTGGTTTTGTACGTATAACAGAAAGTAGACCCTTAAACTCAAAATTTAAACAAATAATTGATACATACATACAACAAGTTTTTTGCACAAAATCGATGCATAATACTCCAAGTCAAACGCTTATATCATCCAAGTACTCGATCTAACGACAACAATTGATGATCGAATGTTTGTGTCTTTGTTCCGATGTAAATTGTGGAATTCAAGATTTCAAAATAGCAATTGAATTTTGTATTCAAGAAAATGATCATTATTATAGGCAAACTGAAAATTATAAATGAAAAATTATATTGGTTTGTATCGTACTCCATGAAACATTTAAATAACACATACAATTTCAAAAAAATCAAATAATGAATAGAAATAATATTCAAAGCAAGAACAAAGCAATTCTATCCCACATAGGAAATTTAAAAACAAAATAATTTTGGAACATAAATACCATATTCCAAATAAAATCTGATGCTTTCCTTGTTCTTAGCTAATTAAAATACACTCATAAAAGTTTAATGAGTTCATCTTCATTTGTGATAATATACCCTCTCATGTTGGAGCCTGTGCAGGTGATGATCACATTGCACACCCTAATCACCGGCCTTGGAGGTTGTGTTTTGTATGTACACTTTGGTTATTAAATTCAGTTGTGATAATAATGTAACATACATGTGTTCTATATTGAAGTTATTTTATTTGTAGCATTGGGTTATTAAATTGACTATATGATTGAAACCATTTAATTTATTATTTCACATTAGGTACGTAGTCATGTGTATGTATTCCTTGTTTTTGCATGTCCTGTATGATTGCCATTAAAAAAAGTTTTATTTCGATCTGATGAAACAACTGCCATTAAGAAATGGATTCAATCTGTATGGGTGAAAAATTGAATACTTGGAAAACTTGGTGAATTTACGAGATTAATTATGATTCTATTCTTGTCGTTGAATAAATAGTATTAACCGAGAGCAATTTAAGGACCTTGTGACTCGTTGGATGACTTGACACATTTTGCAATTGCAAATACTTACTGAAAATTTAAGTAAACCTTTTTAAACATTTTTTTAAAAAAAAAAAAAGTAGAGAATTGATATGATTAAGGAAGTGTCCAAAGACAAGATTTTTAAAGATTATACTTTTCTAAAGCTGATTTCATGAACATGCAGTTAGAATATATTGAGTTCATGCATAATGAATTTGGTGATAGAACTACGTACAGACCTCATGATGTCTTTACTATATTCATGCATAGAAAGGTCAAATTCTTATTTTTAGTGATTTTGAGCTTGCAATATTGAGAGTAATCAAAATTGATAAATTTGTTAATGTCGAAGAGACTCTGGAAGTGAATAATTTTTATTGTAGCTTGGAAACTGATTGATAATATTCATAAAACAATAACATGCATGAAGATATGTCCAATAATGTGATGATGACATGTGTCAAAATCATTGAAGAGTATGAGAAAAAGAAAGAGTGAAATCTATATACACAATTTATTAGGCATGTATTTAAGCATGTGACTTAGATTGTTATATTATTACATTGAGTAAATTACAAAAATAGTCTCTTTGGTTTGCATAAAACTTTGGATTCAGTCCCTATGGTTTCAATTTTACATAAATGGTCCTTATTTGCATTGTTTACTTGCAGAATTAGTCCCTCTGTCTCATTATTTTTTTTAAATGACAATTATACCCTTTTCATTAATAACAATTTTGGGCTCTTTCTTTTTATTAATCTTGTTTTTTGTTTTTCAATCTTAATTTAATAAATGATGATTTACTTAATTTAATTTTTTTATTATTATATAAGATTTATTTATTTTTATTAAAGTTATACTTTTATCTAATTAATTAATTTATTTTACGTTTCTATTATGTATTTAATTTATTTTTTAGAATGTTATTTTTATTAGATTTCATTTTTATAATATTTATATGTTTTTTTTTGTATTTTGTATGTTTCCATTTATTTATTTCATTGTGTTAATATATTTTGATTTCATTATACATTTTTAAGGAAAATATATAAACTTAGGATTTAATTCACTTGTATTTAGATATTTGTTACATTATTATTTCGGTTTAAATTTAATATTCTTTGTTTTGATTTAAATATTTTTTTACATTAAAACAATTAAGTCAAAGAAAATAAAAATGTTAGGCTTATTGTAAATTGTAATTAAACCAAAACATATTAATACTACAAAATATTTATGTCATAACGAATAAAATGATATGTTTATATATTTTTCTTGAAAGTTATAGCCAACTTAAAACGTATTAACCTAACAAAAAAATTTAAAATCAAATTAAAGCAATTGCTAAGTTTATATATATTTTTTGAAAATTATGATTAATTCGAATCGTATTAATGTAATAATGTAATCAAATTAAAAATAATAAATGAAATGTAAGATAAATAAAAACTTATCCGTAACATATTAGTATAATAAAATAATTTATGTTTTTGTTAGATTAATACATTTTAAGTGGGTTATAACTTTCAATGAAATATATAAACATAACATTTCATATGTTATGACATAAATATTTTGTTATATTAATACGTTTTGGTTTAATTATAATTTACAAGAAAACTATATAAACCTAACATGTTTATTTGTTTTGACTTAAATGTATTAGTGTAACAAAATATTTAAATCAAAACAAATAGAATATTAAGTTTAAACCAAAATAATAATGTAACAAATATCTAAATCCAAATAATTAAATCCTAAGTTTATATATATTTTTTTAAAACCAAAAAGGTATAGTTAACATAATGAAATAAATAGATGAAAACATACAAAATACAAAAAATATAACTATTACAATAATGAAATCTAATATAAATAAAATTTTAATAAATAAATTAAATATGTAATAGAGATGTAAAATAAATTAATTAAATAGGTAAATATAACTTTATTAAAAAATAAATACATATTAAATAATAATAATAATAATAATAATAATAATAATAATAATAATAATAATAATAATAAAATTAAATCATCATATATTAAATTAAGATTTAAAATTTAAAAACAAAAACAAAAGTCTTGAAAAGAAAGGGATCAATATTGTTATTAAAGAAGAGGACATAATTGTCATTTAGGAAAGTATATGAGACACAGGGACCATTTATGCAAGTAAACAATGCAAATGAGGACCGTTTATGCAAAATCGAAACCACAGGGACCGAATCCAAAATTTTATGCAAACCACAGGGACCATTTTTGTAATTTACTCTATTACATTTGTTGATTAAAGAAAATCTAGAGTTTGGTCAAGTATTTCGCAATACAAAAGTTGAAATTTTTTTCCTAGATTCAAAGAAGTTGAAAAATAGGAAAACTTACGTGGTTTACTAAAAATTATGAATTTAGTCATTTAACTTTAAAAATTACACTGACACTAATTGTGATTTAAGTTTTGTTTCACATTTCGTCTTTTGCCCATTTAAAATAATCATCTCTTAGTTGCTTAATTAATAGATATTATTAATTTTTTTTTTGTTATTATTTCTAATACTATTAAATAATACACTAATCTAAAAAATTAAAAATACCAATAAAATTAATTTAACTTGAAAGACATACAATGAACAATAAAATATTTATGCAGGCATATGAATAACTATAATAACTAAAAAAACACTAAAAATAACGTTTTTAGTTTTGATTTATTCAATGTATAAATAAAATTTTAAGAACATAGAACATAATTTAAAATTTTATATAACTAAAAAAGAAATTATAAAACATTTCATAACTAACACTGCATGATTTTTACTTTTTAAATATATAAAATAATGTATAGTTAGCTAACATTAGGAGTTAAATATGAAATTATTTAAATCATTTAAAGATATTATTTTTTATTTATAGAAGTTAAATTAGGTATTACTTAATTATATTTGTACTTAAATTCTAAAATAAATTAGATATCTAATTAAGAGGAATTATATATGAAAAATTGGACGGAAAACCGAAATTTTAATTAAGTGAAGAAGCGACACGTGACCTGTGCATTTTCTTTTATTAATATACTAGTTATTAACCCACGTATATCGTAAATGTTTTGTAAATTAATTTTAATAAAAATCTATACAAATGCAAATTACATATTAAAATGTTTATATTCAACCTCTCTCTCTCTCTCTCTCTCTCTCTCTCTCTCTCTCTCTCTCTCTCTCTCTCTCTCTATATATATATATATATATATATATATATATATATATATATATATATATATATATATATATATATATATATTACTACTTTTTGTTAGAACAATAATTGAAATTTCCTATTGTAGTATAAATAGTACTAATACGTGTTATCTTCTTACAATTCTTTAGTTAAGTTTATATGTATATAATTAATAAAATATCTACTTTTACATAAAACACAACTTAAATAGTTTTATTAAAAGAATATATAAAAATTTCATTACCAATATTACACTATTTAATTTTTTAAATATACGATATCTTGTCTAGTTAGCTAAAATTAAGAGTTACATCTTAAAGATATTAAAATTATTTAAAAATATTATTTTTTATTTATAGGAGTTAAATTAGATAATACTTGATTAAATAGTTTTTTATGAGGATTTGTATATGAAAATTAGGAGGGAAAATTAAATTTTGATTAGACGAGGAAATGACATGTGGCGGTAGACATTTTCTATTATTAATATACTAGGTTATATACCCATGTACTACATGGGTTGAATATAAAAAAATTAAGAACAAAAATTTTATAAAAACACATGAAATAATTATAAGAAAATTAAGTTTATTAGATTTTAGTTAATTATATATTAGATTAGTTAGATTAGATTATAATATATAAATTAAAATAGATTTGATTTTAATTTTAGTAATGACACGTGACAGATTGAAGTTTTGACACGTGTCGAATTAAATGAGGAGTCGACACGTGGCAATTTAATTACTCATTTAATAGTATTTATAGATGTATAGATATAAATATATCGATATAAATTAGTCTGTTGTAAATTATATTAAACTAGTTTATTATCTACGAATTACGTAAATATTTTAATAAAAATTATAAACATAAAATATTATATATTAGAAAATTAAAACATACAAATATTAATTATTATTTTCTAAGCTTTATAAATAAATATGAATAGTAATTATTTTTTTATGATTCTCTTAAAAATTTCATTTATAAATTTTATATATTTTAATTGATATAAATTGAGTAATTTGAATTTATATTAACTAACAAACTCACAAGTATAAAAAAAACATAATGATAACAAGTAATTAGATAATGAAAATTGATGGATAGAGTTAAATATTTATTAATATTTACAGATTTTATAGTAACTATTGTAATTATCTGTTATTTTATTCTTCATATAATAAATTTTATTTATCTTTTGTGATAAAACATGAATCTAACATGTAGTATTATGTGTACTCTTTCATTATACATAGACTAATGGGAAAATTACCAAGAAAGGTTATATAAAATACAAAATTTGTCAATAAAGGTATTGTAAAATTTTTTTTGCCAACAAAGGTAATATAAAATTATATTTTGGACGAGAAAGAACATGAAATTCAAATTTTAGGCCAAAAAAGATAATCAAATATTATTCGGTTACCAAAAAAGGAGCATAAAATAAAAAATTTACCTTCTTAATTTGTCATCAATACCCTTTTTTGTCAAATTTGAATTTTATGTTATCTTTTTTGGCCTAAAAATTTTTACATTACTCTTATTGACAATATTTGAATTTTATATTACCTTTCTTGGTAATTTTTCCTAGACTTAGACTAATTTATGAATCCACGTATGATTATACCATATAATGTTAATTCTTATAAAAATAATACAAAAGTATAATTATTTGTTGGATATATTACTTAGTATCTTTTTAAATATTCATGAACAATAATTACTTTTAATATATATTAATAAATTGATAAAAAATAAATATTTAATTCGATATGTAAATACATATATATAAGATATAATTTAAAAGTAGATTTAAAATTTATCCAGATTAGATTGATATTATAATATTTCATAATTAGATATAAAGATATTGATGATATAAATGTATTTTAAAATTTTATTATATATTTATATATTTTTAATTGATATAATATAAAAAGACTTTATTTTATAAATGTTATTTGAAGTTTATTAGCTAAATATTAACAAATGACAAATAGATAATGATGACAAATAAAACTATAGGATAATGTCAATGATGTATAAAATTAATTATTTATTAATGTTCATAAATATTAAATATAACAAATATTTTATTATCTTTTAATTTAATTTAATTTAAAAATAATAAAATGTATTTATCTTTTTGAATGAAATGTGATGATGACATGTGACAGTTTGTGTTCTTTTATATATATATATATATATATATATATATATATATATATATATATATATATATATATATATATATATATATATATATATATATATATATATATATATATATATATATATATATATATATATATATAGGGATGGGATCCATTGTGAACAAGTTATTCGTTGTGAACGTTGTGAACAAATAAAAAAAATACATATAATCATTCATATATATCAACAAGTGTTTGTAATATGATTCATATGATTCAAAGGGTTCATAGAAGTGTCTATTTAAGATTCAGAACATTCAAAAGGTTCATAGTACGTAGTTTTATAACAAGATGCACAAGATGCATAAGATTCAACAAGATTCATGAGATTCGACAAATTAATTGGATTCAATAAAATTCATAGGATCCAATAAGATTAATGAGTTAATAGAAGGGTTCGGTAGTATTTTCAACAAGATTCATAAGATTCAAAAGCTATTTTATGGTTGTTCACAATGTTCACAACGAATAAAGTGTTCACAAAAGATCCTTAGTATATATATATATATATATATATATATATATATATATATATATATATATATATATATATATATATATATATATATATATATATATATATATAGATTCAGGTTCAAAAAGGTACCTCTCGAAATCAAGTGCACCCGAAGGTACCAACCTTAAAAAACTTTTTTTTTAATTTTTTTTCTCATAACCATGTTTAAATTAATGTTATACACATGATATATGAATTTCACATACATTCACACTTTCTGTGTCCTTAAAAATTACGTGAATGCTCAATGCATATTTATGTGAATGGTCATCCATGTGAATGGTCATTTCACACCATGTGAATGATGTGAATGACCATTCACATGATCTTTTTTTACCATTCACAAGATTTATGATGTTGCTCCTTTTGAAAAAAAGTCTTATAATGTTGTCTTATACATGTTTATTAAAAAAAATATATGTGAATGATCATTCACATTAGGGTACGCTGGGTACGCTGGAATCTCATAGGTACGCTGATGAACCTGATTCTATATATATATATATATATATATATATATATATATATATATATATATATATATATATATATATATATATATATATATACCTTTTATTTTATTTTAAAAGTAATAAATTGTATTTATTTTTTTTAGATTAAATGTGGTGTTGACATTTGGCAAATTGTGTTCTCCTTCGTTAGATCAAGAAGATCTATGACTGAAAATTGTCAAATGACATTTTTGTAATTATTTAAAATTTTGATAGTGAATAATCTTGAAAATGTGTTAAAAAGGTATTTTTGAAAAAAAAATCTGTTTTTTCTATTTCTCTCTCATCATTTTTTTCATTTTCATTATAAAAAAATTTCTATATGGAAAATTATTTATCTGCTAAAAATTTAACATAACATATATAGAATTATTATGTATCTATATAGAATAATATATCTATATCTTTTTATGTAATTAATATTACTATTCATAATCTATGTAGAATGTTATGTTTTTTATAGATTTAATATATTTTTATGTTTCTTATACATTTCTATATCTTTTATGTAGATTAACATTACTATTCATAATCTATGTAGAATGTTACATAGAATGATATGTAAGAACACAATTTTAACAAATTACTATTTATAATCTATGTAGATTAACATTACTATTCATAATTTATATGCAGAGTATCGCATATTTTATGTAGAATTGCATTTAAAACACAATTTTAACAAATTAACCGGCAAACATATTCTATGTAGATTATCATCATGTAATCTATGTAAAATATCATGTATTCTATATAGATACAAGGACAACAATTTACTAGTACGACAATAACAATATTCTACATGAATACAAACTAGCTACAATCTATGCTGTAATGAAATATCATGTATTCTATATAGATACAACAAAAACAAACTACTAGTACAACAATATCAAAATTCTACAGAGATACAAAACTAGCTACAATCAATTTTGTATATAATCTCATGTATTCTATATAAAGTATCATATATCTATAAAAATACAAACAAAATCTAGATATAATACATAAAGACGTTGAACCATCAAAGACACAACCATTAGGAACCAGAATATTCGACGAACCAATGAATGTAATCTATGTAGAATGTCAAGTATTCTATGTAGAGTATCGCGTAGAATGTCAAGTATCATATATTCTACGTAGAGTATCGCAGACAAACTGAAACAAAAAAAAAAAATTTTATTTAGACATTTTATCAAACACTTGGTATGCAACTGATATAAAATATACCTAAAACACATTAAAAAAACATTCAAATCTTGTGAATCATATACAAAAACATTAAAAAAAACACATTTACAAAAACCTTCATTTCTAGGTGAGTGTTGTCGTAGAGAGATCAAGTGGTGGTGGCAGTCGTGAGGGCAATGGAGGCGACGGAGTGGTGGTGCGGCAGCACTAGGGTTTTGTGGTGCGGAGGAGTGGTGGTGCGGCGGCACTAGGACTTTGAGAGATCAAGAGAAATGGAGCGTGATGACGACGGTTGGTAGTGGCGGTGGTGGCAGTGGCGGCTGGTGGCAATGGTGGCGGTGGTTCCAGAACTTGAGAGGGAAGGAGGAGGGAGAGAAAAGGACTAGATAATTAATTATAATTATCTCTTATTTATTTGTTTATAACTATCCATCTAATTATCTAATAATAGATGATAATACTAATTCAAATAAATGCATCTTTTATTTAATATCCAATAATAAATTAAAGACTAAATAATTATTTTAATTATCATCCACTGACAATTAAATCACTACAATATCTAATATTGCACTTTTAGTCCCTTACTTTGAGATATAATTAATTAATTTAATCTCAATGATCATTTCGTGTCATAAACAAATTCCAATATTGTTTAATCAATCGTTTAATTGCATCTACTCAGTTGTGCTTATCGGTGTGAGCCTTAAGTGTTTTATGAAATCAGTCATGATGCAGTAGTAATGTCATCTTTACACACCATATACTAACATACTCCCACTTGTGTAAGACGACATAGTGTCTTGCAGCATGCGCCTAAAGGAGGTCATGGCTAGACACTTTAGGCAACCAAGGTCATAAAAACTCTGACTCCCATTCGGGCATTCTTGTTGAAGCAGCATTCCAAAAAGAAACTTAGGTTATATCTCATGCATCGCGATATTTCAATGTGAAAGCTAGGCATGGATTAGATCAGCCGTAGCAAACATGATTATGTTTCTCGACACCATGATCTCATACTGAACTATAACAAACAGATTAGAACACATAAGTTCTGTCCGAGCCCAGCCATGCATTTCTGTCAGTATCGATCGTCGAGAGGCCCAGAATTATCTCTTCTTAGTTAAATAAGGTGCAAATCACATATTGACTATCTAGGCCTCTGATGCGAGTGTCTTTACCTCGTCAAAAATAACCACTAAATACCTTAGAAGCTAGGGTAAGTAGGGATCGTATCCACAGAGAGCGATAGATTAAGTTGACGTATTCGAGTGACTAGCGTTGTAATTTAAATAGTTTGGAAAGAGTGATTGGTTGAAAAAGATGATTAATTGGCTTATGAAATTAACTACTTGCGTGATTTGTAAAAAGAAAACTTAACGAAGTGGTTTGATTAAATATAATAACGAAGATAATCATTCCCAGATTCCACACCTAGCTGCGTATTTAATTTATAAAACGATGTGAAGATTACATAGACATAACCTTTTTATAATTATTATTAGAATCGTTACGTGATCTTGGGCATAACGCGTGACACGTTGATTACTCGTCTTAATTAAATAAATAACTCGGCACGAATAATAAAATATCAACGAACTATCTTGCGAAACGCAACTAAACAAATAACAATCTTTTGTTCACAATCAAAACATAAATAATAAAAACCATGCGAACATAAGAAATCGTTCATAAAATAAAAGACTTAGCGTTGTGCTTCCTCCAAGAATGATTAACGTGAGATTAGCCAGACATCATTGGTGCAATACTCCAGAGTTGTGTATCCATCTTCATAGCAATGCCGTAGCTTGACTCGTGTGCTCTTCGTACTCGTATTCGCTCAAATGTGGCCTCTTTCTAATCTTTTCTCTCCCAAAAACGATGTCTCTTTTTATCTCTGAATTTTGTATTTATAGGAAAGTGCTGAAAAACCCTAAAAACGGCTAAGAAATTAATTTAATGGGTTGGGCGCAGCCGTAGGCGCAGGCCTGCGCCCCCCCCTGCGCCTGACTGTAAAATCCGTATTTTGGCAAATTATTTCTTTCTGTTGAGCACTTGTTCTGGGCGCAGGGCTGCGCCCCTCTCTGCGCCCGGCTCTGAAAAATTGTTCTGATTTCTTTCCTTTTTTCGCCAATTTAGACTGGATTTTATTTACCTGCACAAGCACAGAATGTATTCAATAGTAGCACATTCTACGACATTTTCTTACTTAAAACAACTCTTTTCCACTTAATGAACATGGTAATATATAACCCGATCAAACTTCCTCAACTTAACCCTTGATCGTCCCGAGCAAGCAACGAAAATCAGACTTTTAAACATCGGGTTTATCAAGCGTGAAAGATATAATCAACTTATTTACACAAACACTAGCCTTCATAAACACAATTAAATTCAAAGACACGAACTAGATTATTTTGAGATATAATGTGATGCTTCTAGGATAATTGTTTCAAAAATTCCTCACCGCTATCATCCTTTTAGCTCAAGGTTACAAAATTGACTTCACGTGGGTCACTGGACCATCTTTTTCCTCGACGCATGATTATAACTATAGATTTTTCTTTTCTTTTCATTTTAGTCTTGTTCATGCAATATCTATGTTTTTCATTCAAGTTCACCATGACTTTCTAGATGATTCGTGTAGCAGGATTTGGGTCAGCCACTCCCAGACCAGTTGACCTTAGGGGGCTAGGCATGATGGTACCCTTCAGACTTAATTTCCTGAATCAACTAGGCCACACTTGAATTGAGGCTTTTGTTCGTGTTCGCTTCCTCCCCCTTATTGCATGAATTACTAGCGGCTATTGAAAATTTTTATCGTTTATCACTCGCTACAACACAATATATCCTACTTCAAATTCAGTTCATTTCTTTTAATGTGAGTGTTTATGACTCTTCGTGATATGTCTAAACTCATTTAATTACATCTTTTTACTTGAAGCCGACCTAACTAACATCATCATATTTAAGTTGCAAGCTCAACAACAAGGAATTATAGGGGAAAATCGATCGAATTGTTATGGCGACTTACTTCTCACACAATCTTACTTAAAAAGAAACACACTTATTTAATAATAGAAATGCATGCGAAAACAGTAAATCATCGTACTAAAGAAAGGGAACGAGAGAACCTGACTACTGTGGTTGTGGTGGTCCAAATATGCCGGCAAAGAATTCGCCGAAAGGATTCCGGTCTTCTTGCATAAGTGGTGCCGGCGGGTATGTGTTCGCGGGATGAACCACACTGTCCCCTCGTGTCGTGGTTGGGATCCGACCATAAGCTGGGAAGTATTGAGGCGTTCGCTCCTCGATGTTCAGCCTCTCAAAGTTCTGCCACTGGTAGTTCTCGTATTGTTGGTGTGGCAATCCGGCGTTGTAGTTCATATGGTCTCTCACCGCATCCGTGTATGCCCAGTGCTGCTGATTATAAAAGGCATTCTGAAATGTCGTCGCTCGCACGCCCGTGTAAATCTCATCAATGCGATTTATTTGGGTCTCCAACTCGTGTTGGAACTCATCCATCCGCCCAACTACATCTTCTTGAAAACTGCCCAAACGCAAGTTCGTTGCATCTAATCGTGTGATCACTTGGGACATATCGTTGGCTCCCCCGGCTGCATGTAACCGTTGTGCCTGGTGCTGGTGATAGGCCTCCGCTTCTTCTATACCGTATGGCTCTCTGTGCGTCTTCCCCGTGTCTTAGTCGAAAAACTCAAACCCTTGGTCTGTTATGCTTTGGATCATGCCTGCTGTGATGACGGCGCCGGAAACTGCTCGTGGAACTGAGATGGGAGAAATAGCAGCTTGAGCCCTTAAAAACTCTGATATAACCCATCCGTGAGGAATAATCTTCCTCTCCCTCGTGTTATACATCGACCAAAGGTCGTTCATCACAATCCATGCAAAGGAGAGACTCGGCTCTCCCGTCATCAATGCATACAGAATGGTCATCTCTATGTGCCGGATCTTCGTCAAGTCGCTATCTCTCGGAAGTACATTATTAGTTACGATTTTATGCAACACTTTCGCCATTGGGCTGAGATCGCACCTGGCATATCCCGTATACCCTGCTGCGGCATTATAGTCTATTCTTAAAATCTCCGCCAGTTGTGTAGTCCATTCTCCCTCCCATGTCCTGTCCGTAAATGCTAACTGTGCATCCGTCTTGTATTCATAATTAAAAACTCGTGCCTCATCTGCTCCGACTCCAATATCTATTCCAAAAATATCCCTCAAAGCTCGTGCAGTCATTGGGAACTCGTGTCCACTAACGCGCCCTATCAGCGTGAAATCGCCCCTGAATCGACCCTCCTCTCTTCTTAATGTGGACATCCACTCCACAACCTCTTCATGGTAGATATGCTCTCCGCCCAAATCTAAAACGGCTTCCCATCCTAATCGGTCGAAGCACCTCACTACCCCATAATTTTCAAACTCATCCTTTTTCACTCTTTTCTCTACTAGGACATTTCCTGAGAATTTCTTCGTCATAAATAATTGTTGTTGGATGTTGGCCGGGTGTTGTAACAAATAAAAGTCTGGGTTCCATTCTACCCTCGGTCGGGTAGAGGAACTGGCACCTTCTCCGGCACGTTAACTTGTTCGTCGAGACATCTACAATTACGATGACTTAAGTATATATATATATATATATATATATATATATATATATATATATATATATATATATATATATATATATAATTATAACATTCTCAAATTGTTCTAGTTTCACAAGGAATCATAAATTGTATCTTATGCAATGATCATATCATATGTAACATATATATGTATAACTTAGGCTATTTAAGCTAAACATACTATCACATTGATTAATTAAGCAAATTGCACAAAATAACAACGAACTTTTCGTGACTTCATTAGCATGACTTCTCCTTTTATTTTTAACCATGATTTCAACTTGTATTCTACTTTGCAACATATAATCAATAGGTATATCTTGCTTAATTGGTCATGCAAAAAGTCAACCTAAAAAGTCAAAATTAATCTCAAGAACTCCATTAAAGCTAGTTTTTCATAAAAATGGTGTAAAGCTCATACCTTTTTTTTTTTTTTTTTTTTTTTTTGATGAGAATGGAAGA
Source organism: Centrapalus pauciflorus (assembly GCA_020465985.1). NCBI lineage: Eukaryota > Viridiplantae > Streptophyta > Magnoliopsida > Asterales > Asteraceae > Centrapalus > Centrapalus pauciflorus. Next base: position 120,811 of record JAANYP010006026.1, on the reverse strand, counting down.
GAACTTTAATCTAGCTTTGGAATGAATGAGATCCTGGCTTGATTCCTTCTTCCCCAACATGAGTTGAAGACTCAAGTGTTTTGCCAAATCTTGTTTAACGGGAGGTACTAGCTTAATTTCTAAGGATTTTTGTAGGCAAAAATGGGGTTTTTGTGTGAAAATAGGTTGAAAAGATGATGGAGCCGTAAGGGGGGGGGGGGGGGGGGCGCAAGGGTTACTTCTTGTAGGGTTTATAAGAATTTTTCTATTTAAAATGGGGCAAAACCGGGCAGACGCACCCCTGGGCGCAGGCCTGCGCCTACGGCTGCGCTTGGGGGGCCTGTTCGGCTCAAAAAAATTTCGTTTTTTTTCAGTCGATTGGGTGCATGCTTGGTTCGATAATTTACCTTTTTTCAATAAAACTTATAATTTGCAAGCATTTTTCGTGAAGTATTAACACATATTTGTGTTTTCCCCCTTCCCCAACTTAAAGAAAGTGTCGTCCCCGACACTAATAAAGCTTAAAATCGGTCGATTAACAGAGCAATATGTGGAGAACGAATTTATCGCAATTAGAGTCCTATGAGATTAAGGTAAGACATGAAAGTGTATAAGTGTCCTACAACCACCGGTGCCTACATTAACACCGGAATCCCAATCGTTTTACGGCCCAAGGCCAATTACACAAATGAAAAGTAAATGTTTTGGTAGCCTGAAATTGTTTGTTAGCTTGAACCATAGGTGACAACACTTAATACTTGTCTTGGGAAGTCATATGCGAGGTGCGAGCGGGTGTAGTGTGAGAACTTCGGAGGCCGACTGCCCGTTCGAGCTCATCCACCCGAGAGTGGAGGCTAGAGAGCAAGCGGGAGTGAGCTCCCACCGAAATTCCATGCACATTGAAGTCCTGCTTGAGTTTCTCGACCTCCAACAGTACTGTTATGTTTGCTGCTAGAAGTCCCTCCACGGCATCCTTAATTGCCTTTAGACGTGCCTCCAAGACTACATTATCTGAAGGTTGGGAATTTGAAGGTCCTCCTTCGTCATTACGATCCTCCACGAGTCTGGCTTTTCCCTTCTCAAGATCCTTCCCATAAACATAAAATGATCGAGCCGCCGGAATGATAGAAACTGTACCATGTGTTGGGTCACGAATCAGAAATGTATCAGAAACTTGTTCAAACGTCAGCCCGACCATGGTGTGTCTCGTAAACCACACATCATTCGGACCCAACAAGCGTGGGCTTGATCCCTCAGAAATAATTCCCATATTGATGAACAATTCACTCAACATGCGGCCATACAGAATTTCCATCGGTGTCTTGGATAAGGTAGCTTCCCATATAGTTTGCATCATAATGTATGCGAGGGAGATAGCAGCCTTACCAGTGATGAGAGCATGAATGAGCATCACCTCTATTGTACGGACATCGGTGGTATTCGATGATCGAGGTAAGATGTTGAAGACGATGACTTTCCATAGCACTTTCGCCCATGGTCGTAAGTCATCTCGATAATAATTGGAGTATACTCTTGCTTGTTCGATGGTGAGGTTGAAGACTTCAGTGAGCTTCCGTGCCCACCCCTCGGAATGACGCAAAACACCACTTGACAAATCACGTTCTGTCCAGAATTCTCTAGCTAAAGGAATTTCCGTATCAAAATCAAAATAGTCGCAGAGATCCGACCTCGTAGCTACTACTTCTTTGCCATCAATTCGCCCCCTAAGTTCGAAATCGTGTTCCAAATCGCACTCCCTTCGAATAAGAGATCGCATCCATTCGCGAATCTCATACTCGTGCATGGCGTCTCAATTCTTAGGGGTCCCGACCATCCTATCCTGTCGAAATTTTCTATGATCCCAAAATTCTTAAAGTCTGTTTCTTTTAGCGTCTTCTCTATGTAAAAGTGGGTAGGTGGTTCCGAAACAGGTGGTGAGGGTGGAGGCGAGGGGTATTCTATATTAATCGGGATTGGCATATGAACGCGCATGCGCGGTGTACGAGTCACACGGCGACGAGAATTGCCTGCAAACTGATGCGCCATCTATATGTATAGCAAGAATGGAATTAATACGAATAGATGCACAAGTTGGCACATAATTATGCAAGTCTCGATGGATTCCGATGAAACCGATGAGATAATCATAATCGAAAATGTCATGGTTCGATAAATGCCGCGGAGAGTAATGTACACACATAGCAACAACGGAATGAGCACTCTCCTACCATAGTGTTGGTATTTGTCTCATATGCATGAAAATGAGAAGTACGTAGCATGGCAAGAATCATGTAGATGTCGTGAACTTCATGACTTTGTGCGAAAAATGTAACGATTCCAAGTACGAATCATGGAATTTGTGGTGTGATGACATGTTTATCATAATTTTAGCATGAAATTGGTGAACCTAGGCATGACAAAATCACTATTATGGACCTTATGAACAAGTCACAGGGAGAAATTCCTTAAAATCCATATTTACAAATCGAAGATAAGAACATGAGTTGCTAATATTCTCAGGAGTTTCTACTCAAATAATGTCATATTATACATCTAAATATGCTCTTCTTCAACATGCTTGGAATTAGGGCAGAAACAATTACATGATAAAATAGCATTTCTTGCTTTAAAAATGAGAAAAAGGAGGGAGAAACAACTCACATTGGTGAAATGATCAAAGAATGGACGAAAATCGACGAGAGTTCCTGCTTGTAGAAGATTCGGATGCAAAAATGAGCCAAAATTTCGGAGGTTTTGGAGAGAAATGGGAAGAATGGTGTGAAAAAGGGGTTAAAAACCGCAAGTCTTCATCGGGGCGCAGGCGCAGGCGCACCCCTGCGCCGGCCGGTGCGCTTGGGGCGCAGCGCGGGGAGCAGGCCTGCGCCGGCCGGTGCGCTACCCTGCTGCCAGGTGATTTTTGTGTGTGCTGTTTGTAGTGTTTGGTTCCCCCCAAGGCTAATAAATTTAAATACGGAAAACCGATTTCTTCCTCGATTTTTGCCGAGTTTTCGTCATTCTTCGTTTTTTGGATTTTCACCCGCTGATGTATAGTTTTTCCCCAACTTAATTGGATACTACGTGTAGCATTATATTGTAGGATAAAACATTATGTAGCTAAGTGTTTTACGAGAGTGATTAACTAAGACATAATAAAATCTACTCGAATATCTAAAAGTAAAAACACACTTTCGTGGTGAAAACGATTGCACGTAGCACGTGCAACAAGCCTTTAAACCCCTCGGTAGCCCGAGTGGACGAGTTATTGTCTCGTGAGGGTTTCTATGGAACACACCCAGAAAGTTCACTGGATTGCCTTCCAGAAAGCGCTAAGTTTAATGTCTTCAGCCAGACATTTTGGTACTCTAATATTTAAGTGATATCTTCTAAGACCATTGTCCCAGATGATATAATTTCATTATCAGCCCATTGTACAAATAATTTTAATCAATGTACGTTCACTTTAAACGGCTCACCGCCTTTTGATCTATTATTTCTACTGCACCATGAGGGTAAACGTTAGTAACTGTGTATGGGCCTGACCACTTACTTTTTAGTTTACCTGGGAAGAGCCGCAGGCGTGCGTTGAATAACCAAACCTTGTCACCTTTATTAAACACCTTTCGTTTAATTAGTCGATCGTGAAAAGCTTTCGTCTTTTCTTTATATATTTTAGCACTTTCATAAGCTTCCTTACGTATTTCTTCTAATTCGTTTAATTGGTGTTATCGATTTATAGCGGCGGCTGTGAAATTAAGATTTGTATTTTTGATTAGCCATAAGGCTCGATGTTCTAGCTCCACCGGAAGATGACATAGTTTCCCATATACTAACTTATGGGGAGACATGCCAATAGGGGTTTTGAAAGCAGTGCGATACGCCCAAAGTGCATCATCTAGTCGTGTTGACCAGTCTTTCCTATCAGGTCGTACTGTTTTCTCTAATATGCGCTTAACTTCCCTATTGGACACTTCTACCTGTCCACTAGTTTGTGGGTGATATGGGGTTGCTATCTTATGGATTACTCCGTAATGCTTAAGTAGTTTGCTAAAGTACATATTCTTGAAGTGAGAACCCCCATCACTGATTATAGCTCTAGGAATTCCGTGACGAGAAAATATATTTCGTTTAACAAATTGGCATACTACTTTATGGTCATTTGTTCTTGTGGCTTCGGCTTCCACCCACTTAGAGACGTAGTCGACTGCCACTAGGATATATTCAAAACCGTACGACTTAGGGAAGGGTCCCATGGAGTCTATGCCCCACACATCGAAAATCTCTACTATAAGAATTGGTGTCATAGGCATTTGGTCTCGTTTTGAAATTCCTCCTATTTGTTAGCATCGTAGGCATGACTTAACAAACTCATACGAGTCCTTAAAGATAGTCGGCCAAAATAATCCACTTTGTAAAATTCGATGACCTGTCTTTTTAGCACTAAAGTGACCTCCACATGTATACGAATGGCAGTGATTTAAAATGTCATAATGCTCATTGTCTGGAACACATCGCCGGATAATTTGATCTACTCCTATTTTGAATAAATCCAGCTCTTCCCAGATGTATTGTTTAGTTTGGGAGAAGAAATACTTTCTTTGATGTGAATTCCAGTGGCCTGGGATTTTCCCTGTGACAAAATAGTTCACTAAATTAGCAAACCATGGAACTTTTGCGATGAACAATAATTGTTCATCTGGGAAGTTGTCCCGGATGGAATCCAGCATATCAGTGGTGATTGCTGGCAATCTCGATAGATGGTCCGCTACTACATTTTCTGAGCCCTTTTGTCTCGAATTTCTAAATCAAACTCTTCTAGTAGTAGTAGTATCCAACGAATTAGCCGTGGTTTAGCATCTTTCTTAGCCAAGAGGTGTCGTAAGGCACTGTGATCGGAATACACAATTACCTTAGCTCCCCAGACATAAGATCTGAACTTGTCTAGCGCATAAACTACTGCAAGCAATTCTTTTTTAGTTGTTGTAAAGTTTATATGAGCTTCAGAGAATGTTTTGCTTGCATGGTATATTACCACATGCTTTTTGTCCACTCTTTGGCCAAGGACGGCACCTACTGCCTGATCACTTGCGTCACACATGATCTCAAAGGGCTGAGACCAATCAGGTGATTGCAGAATTGGTGCTTCCGTGAGCTTAACTTTTATTGTGTCAAACGCCTCTATACATGTCTTATCAAAGTTAAATGGTGCATCTTTAAGTAGAAGGTTACATAAAGGTTTGGTTATGCCACTAAAGTCTTTTATAAACCTTCTATAAAATCTTGCATGTCCTAAGTAAGAACGAATTCCCTTAATATTAGTAGGTGGTGGTAACGATGAAATTATTTGTATTTTAGCTCGATCAACCTCCATTCCCCTTTCAGACACTATATGCCATAGGACTACTCCCTCTTTAACCATGAAATGACTCTTCTCCCAGCTTAATACCAAATTGGTCTCGGTACACCGCTTGAGAAATTTTTCTAAATGAGAGAGACACCCTTCAAATGACTTATCAAATATAGAAAAGTCGTCCATAAAGATTTCAAGAGACCATCCGACCATGTCTGAAAATATAGCCATCATACATCGGTGGAATGTGGCCGGAGCGTTACATAATCCAAATGGCATTTTTCGGTAGGCGAATGTGCCATACGGACATGTAAAGGTCGTCTTATCTTGGTCTTCTGCGTGTATCGGGATTTGATTATACCCCGAATAGCCATCTATGAAGCAATAGAATTTTTGCCCTGCTAATTTCTCTACTATTTGGTCAATGAATGGCAAAGGGAAATGATCCTTAGAGGTTGCGGCATTCAGTTTTCTGTAGTCGATACATACTCTCTACCCCGTTACAGGGCGAGTTGCAATCTTTTCTCCTTCAGGAGTATCAACAAGAGTGATTCCGGATTTCTTTGGAACCGTCTGTGTGGGACTAACACATTGGCTATCTGATATAGGATAAATAATTCCAGCATCTAGCCATTTTAGTACTTCCTTCTTCACTACCTCTCTAAGGTTGGGATTTAGCCTTCTCTGAGCATCTCTGCTCGGCCTAGCTGTTGGATTAGCTATAATCCTATGCATACATAGTGTTGGGCTAATCCCCTTAAGGTCTGCTATGGTCCAGCCTACCGCTTCCTTGTATCTCGATAGAACTTCTAATAAAGCCTTTTCTTGTGCAGCAGTAAGATCTGTTGCAATGATTACGGACAATGTACTCTCAGGGCCAATAAAAGCATATTTGAGATGAGATGGAAGTGGTTTCAACTCTAACTTGGTTGGTTGCTTTGGAGATGGTTTTGCTGATGGTGGGAGATCAGTAGGAAGTTTCTCGATCTTATGTGTCCATGGTGGTTGAGTAGAGTCCACTGATTGAATACGTTCAAGTTCGAACTCCTTACCTTCAGACATATTATCTCACTTATGCTCATTATAATACAGAAGCAGCTCCACTGGATCTTTACGTGTTATTGTTGATAATTGTTGTTGTATTAAATCATCAACTAAGTCGATCATGTAGCACTCTGAATCCAATGGTGCATTAGGTACATTGTTAAAGACATTGAGTCGGAGTTTGCAGTTTCCGAATGCTATGTCTAGAGCACCTGTTCTGCAATTGATCTGAGCATTGATTGGGGCTAAGAAGGGACGTTCTAATATGATTGTCGGTTGACTTTCTTTATAAGTACTGTCCGAGTCCAACACTAAGAAATCTACTGGATAATAGAAGTCTTCGACCTTAACAATTACATCAGATCACATTCCCCGTAGTACTTTGGTGGACCTATCTGCTAATTGTAGGATGACATCTGTTGTCTGTAGGGTGCCTAGATCATGTTGATCAAATAAATTACCATGTAGAATGTTAACACTTGCCCCTAAGTCTAGAAGTGCCTTTTTAATTTGAATATCGCCAATAGTTACCGGGATCAAGGGTGATCCTGGGTCTTTTAGTTTAGGCGGCAGTGAGCTAGTGATAACTGCACTAACTTGTTCAGTGAGGTTGATTTGCTTTGGAAGAGATATTTTAAATTTACGTTTCTGAGTACAAAGGTCTTTTAAGAATTTAGCGTAAGAAGGAACTTGTTGTATGACTTTAATTAAGGGAATATTAATTTTAACTTGATTAAAAATGTCCCATAACTCTTCATTTTTAGGTCCTTTCTTACCATAAGGAAATGATGCCAGATTTTCTAAGGCTGTTGGGTAAGGAGCAATTTCAGTGTTGGAACTGCCTTCTCCAAATTTAGTCTCGACTGGTTTCTTGGCTTCTACTTCCTTAAAGGTTACTTTCTTAATCTTTGTTTCTACCTTTGACTCCGATTTAGGTGGTTCTTCTTCATAGGCAATTTCTACCTCATCGTCTGTCTCACTTTCCTTAGGCATTTCTATCTTATTATCTACTTTCTTTCCACTCCTAAGGGTAGTGACTTTGTTTACTTCATTGACTTCGTATTTCTTTTCCTTGCCTTGGTGGTGCGATGGGTTAACCGTGGTGTTACTTGGAAGCTTCCCTTCTTCTCGTTTAGTTAGGGACTCTGCAATTTGTCCCATCTGCCTTCCAAGCATCTCCATAGTTTTAACTTGAACCATGGTTTGTTGTTTCATTAATTCCATAAATTCGAAAAACTCTTTCGAATTCCCCGACACTGGTCGTGACTCGTGCTCTTCTTTAGGGTCTTGGCGTTTATAGTACCGATCATCCTTCGTAGCTGAGATCGATCCATATTGAAAGTCTCGGTTTTGTTGACGAGGTTGCTCATATCTTGGCTTCGGGGGAGCATCATTGTCTTGATTATCCCTCCAACTAAAGTTCGAGTGTTTTCTCCATCCCGGATTGTAGGTTTCCGAGTATGGGTTCTCCCGTTCTCTTCGTTGTCGAAAGTAAAAAGCTTCATTCACATACTCTTCATGGACGAAAGTATGTGGGCAATTCTCCGTTTGATGAGAAGGGTCTCCACAAGTGACACAGCAGACCTGTGCCACTGTAGCCTTTCCCATTCCCTTCATCAACAGGTCCATCTTTTTGCTTAGTTCGGAGATGTCGGATTTAACTTCTTTTTTCCATGCGTTGTCTATGCCCATAACTTGGACACCAACACTACTATCCGAACCCACTTGGACTTTTAAACCTTTGCTTAACTGGGTTAATAATTCCCAGGCTTCGTCATCTTCCTTAGCTAAAAAGTTTCCGCCTGAAGCAGCAGTGATCATATTCCTACTTTCTTGACTAACCCCATCAAAGAAGGTTTTAATTAACATCCATTTAGGAATTTCATGGCGAGGGCATGTTCTTAGTAATTCATTTAACCTATTAAAGGCTTCGTGGAATTGTTCCCCGATTTTCTATTTGAATCCAGTTATATCTTTATGTTTTTCTGTAGTTTTGGTAATTGGGTAGTATTCAGTTAAAAATTCTTTTTTCATTTCATCCCAATTAGTTATACTATCAATGGGAAGTGACACAAACTAGTTTCTCGCTCTTTCCTATAAAGAAAAAGGAAATAACCTAAGTTTGAGTGCGTCTACGGTCATTCCTCTAACGTGATTGGCCTTACATATAGAAGTAAATTCGGCTAAGTGCTCATACGGTTCTTTGCTTGGTGCTCCGCAAAAAACGGGTAAGATGCTAATAGCTGTGGTTTAATTTCAGGTTCATTCTCGTTAATTGGGTAGAGAATGAGTGATGAATCAGGGATATCACCCGGCCTATAATGGGATTCTACGGTTCTACGGTCTCCCATCGGTCTTTGGTTTTGTTGGACGTCGACAAGAACGTTATCGACGTTCTCGTCTTCTGAACTAATTACTTATTCTTCCACGTTTACTTTAGGAGCAATATTTTTATTTTTGTTTGCTTGAGTTGTGGCTTGCCTATTAGATCTACAGTTTTTTCTATTTCTGGATCAAACTTCAAGGGTGAAATTCTTCCAGAGTAACGTGTGTGCATAAACCTATGATACTAGATGAAGAACTAGAACTAGAAACTTTCTTTTTGGTGAGAATCGATGCTTGCGCCATGATTCCCTTTTTCTTAATAAAAACTAAGGTAATAATTAAAGCTTAAAAACTAATTAATAGAATAATAACAAATAAATAATTTAAAACTAAATAAGCAAATTAAAGCAAATAAGCAAATAAGAAAATAAACTAAATCAAACTAAGTAACTAAACTAAAGTTAATTACTAAAATACGTGATTTAAGCGCAACCGCTCCCCGACAACGGCGCCAAAATTTGATGCGAGTATCGTTACCCCGTCAAAAATAACCACTAAATACCTTAGAAGCTAGGGTAAGTAGGGATCGTATCCACAGAGAGCGACAGGTTAAGTTCACGTATTCGAGTGACTAGCGTCGTAATTTAAATAGTTTGGAAAGAGTGATTGGTTGAAAAAGATGATTAATTGACTTATGAAATTAACTACTTGAATGATTTGTAAAAAGAAAACTTAATGAAGTGGTTTGATTACATATAATAACGAAGATAACCATTCCCGGATTCCACACCTAGCTTCGTATTTAATTTATAAAATGATGTGAAGATTACATAGACATAACATTTTTATAATTATTATTAGAATCGTTACGTGATCTTGGGCATAGCGCGTAACACGTTGATTACTCGTCTTAATTAAATAAATAACTCGGCACGAATAATAAAATATCAACGAACTATCTTGCGAAACGCAACTAAACAAATAACAATCATTTGTTCACAATCAAAACATAAATAATAAAACCATGCGAACATAAGAAATCGTTCATAAAATTAAACACTTAGCGTTGTGCTTCCTCCAAGAATGATTAACGTGAGATTAGCCAGACATCATTGGTGCAATACTCCAGAGTTGTGTATCCATCTTCATAACAATGTCGTAGCTTGACTCGTGTGCTCTTCGTACTCGTATTCGCTCAAACGTGGCCTCTTTCTAAGCTTTTCTCTCCCAAAAATGATGTCTCTTTTTATCTCTGACTTTTGAATTTATAGGAAAGTGCTGAAAACCCTAAAAACGGCTAAGAAATTAATTTAATGGGTTGGGCGCAGCCGTAGGCGCAGGCCTGCGCCCCCCCCCCCCCCCCTGCGCCTGACTGTAAAATCCGTATTTTGGCAAATTAATTCTTTCTGTTGAGCACTTGTCCTCTCTGCGCCTGGCTCTGAAAAATTGTTCTGATTTCTTTCCTTTTTTTCGCCAATTTAGACTGGATTTTATTTACCTGCACAAGCACAGAATATATTCAATAGTAGCACATTCTACGACATTTTCTTACTTAAAACAACTCTTTTACACTTAATAAACATGGTAATTTATAACCCGATTAGCCTTCAACACGCCTCCTACTGCAACCAGCCTCGAACCGTTATGATTACCCAGTTACGGATGACGTTAGGTTAGGCCAAATGTACAGCAGCACCTGCACTAAAGTACGTAGACATCTCAGGTACTAAGGATTACCTTTTTGAGACAACTCATGACTATGATCCACAAAGTGGTCTCAATTGGTGGGTCAATCCAATATTTGTTCGCAACAAATACCTGTGAATTTGGTCCAACCTTTGCTATATTCATCACCCATGAATATCAACCAAAAACCACAGCAGCCTTTTAATTCTCGTTATGGTTTCCACGACAACAAGAAGCTATGGAACAATTTTAGAATAACTTCATATTTATTCTTGGATTTCTAAAACATGCAAAATAGAACGACATTAAAGATATCATGTTGATCTCCTTTATCTCAATAAACACAACATGACTTCCATCAATTTAATGCTACTGTTCCTTTATCAAATGTAACGGTAGTACGATCTATCGAAAAATTAATTTCAGACATGATCTTTGTGGGAGTGTTCTCTAGTTAACTGGCTTAACTTTCATTACCGTTTATCTTTGAAAAATTACACTAGTTCTTTATTACAAGTTCTTGTAATATTATTCAGATCCATTCTGAATCTCCTTACAAATTTATATCCATTATCTTTAGAGGAACTGGTAAATCACTCATAAAGACACCAGGATTAAAAGTTAGGAGCTCTAGCAATTCAGATTAATTGCTACTAGTGATACGTTTAGATGTTTAGTATTGAATCTGACAATATGCGGTTTATCTATATCTTAACAAGATATCTTAACTTATTAATATTGTGTTAAATATTTGTGATATGTATCCATGACCTCCAAAAGCTGGTTATCTACAACATTTCGTTGTGGTGGTCCATCAAGCTTGCCGACGAGTGTTTAAACAAATCAAAGACTATTACTTGACTAACCATCACACAAGTTGTATACATTTCACATGTAATTTTATAAAATGCAATTATACTTCTTGTCTAACAATCTTGACCTATCAAGTCTTCAATTGTTTCTGACTAGTTAAGTGAATTAACCTCAATGTAACTCCTTTACATTTAATTCTGCATTTTATTAGTTTTATTTATATAATCACGGATGACTATCCAACTCATATAATCTTTTGAACTAACTTTCAAGAATTAACAAGTTTAATGAAACTGCATTTGAACACATGAACAATTTACATAAAAACATAGCAACCCTTTTTATCTGAATATGACTACTAGCTTGTCCAATCTCTATTGACAAGTTACTATTCAAGTTCCATTTAAATCAATAGTCTATAATCATGGCTTAGTAATCTTAATCAATAGAATTTCAAGCAATAAATTATAACTCCAAAAAACTTTATTTATTCCAAAAATACTTGCAAGAAATTCAAAAATTGTTTACTACACCATGATGAACTATTTATGACATGAACAAAACAGTGTCCATCAGAGTATTCTCTAAGATGTCTCTATTCTCCACTGGTCCTGTCATCTCTTTTCATTTTTCTTTAGTCCTTGCAGACATTATGCATAAAACTTTGTTCAATTCGGTATCACATATCCAAGAACAATAGAAGTGAATGATTCAGATACACGAAGTCTCAAAGGAGTCAACCTTGATCGTTTCCAAGTACTTGGGACAATCCCTTTCCCTGTGCCTAGTTTCCTAGCTTCATTGGATTTGACTTCTCTGGTTCTAGGTTTTAGCTACTTGTTAGCTTTAACCTTTGGCTTGGAAACTTGCTTTCCCTTTCTTCTCTCCTTAATCATTCCCTTAGCATTCTGAAGTATCTGATGCAGCCCACTGATCATCTTCTCCATGCATATTGTAACAAATTAGAAATTGTTAAAGTTCCTTCAATAAGGAGTTGAGAATCAGATTTGTGGCCATCTGCTGTGTCACGGGATACCCAAGTTTGCTAAGATGATTCAGATAACCTTCATCTTCAGCACATGGGGTCTAACAGTTGTTCCTTCTGCCATTCTGCAGGAGTTTAGAGCCTTAGTCGTATATGTTTCTCAGTTCGAACATGAGTCTAGAACATATCCTTTAGTCAGTGATACATCTGGTAAGCTAGGACATCCATAAGGTTAGTTCGCGGCTAAGATGTCATCGTCGCTAGCATTAGACAGGCAACATCGACCGAATCCTCAGAGTGCTTCTTGTAGAGATTTCTCTGCTCAACTGTAGCAGTATCTGCAGGAGCAGGTCCTGGTGCCCTTTCCTATACATACGACTTTCACTCTGTACTCAGAACATTAGACAGATCTTATTCCCAGTTCAGGGAATTGCTACTTTTGAGCTTTCTATTTCCCGAATGGACCTCAAAGTAGCAATATTTTGCTTTTAGGGAGGATTTTTAATAGGAGGAGGGATATTGACATTATCATTGTTGTTGTTACCGTTATTGTCAATGTTATTATTTAAACCGCTTCTACCTCTGCCTCTTTCAACCATCTAAAACCAGTTTTCAAAAATTAGTCCTTGATTAACCATTAATAAATCAAGAACCCAAAATTTAGAAAATGAGTTATTAATCCTAAGAACCATTTTACTTATTCATGCACCCAACGAAGGCTGAACCTACATGAATAAGCTACTCAGGCAGGAAACTTATTACCAATTACAACCCCCTTGCAACTCTTAGATCTTATGAGATTTTCAATTTCATAAATTGATCATGTTTAATCTCATCCACACCTTTGGCAACAGTCTTACTGAGGAACCAGCACTGACAGACACCATATAACAACTGCAAGTCACTGGCCCAAGTCTCACTTAAGATCCGCAATGCTTACCTCACAGCTTCCCGAGTTTGCAGCGTAGGCACCCAACGAAGGCTGAACCTACTTACGACGACCGGTCACCATGAGTGCCACTATATGGACGGTGTGTTGTGTCAGATTTTTAATTTGGGTTTATAACCAGTCTCTTACCAAGAACTAGTGGCCAGTCAGGTTAGTCAGCGGGCAGGATCCTTTCGGTTATAAACATCTCGGAAATTCCTATCACCACAGCCCGAGCGAGACTGTCCTAGACACCATCTATTCTGATAAACAGTCCAGTTAATGTACCAGTTTTAAAGATTTTCAACTCTTTGATCATATGACATTTTAAAAGATAAATCTCCTTTTATTTGAAAAACTAATTTCATAAAAATGTCATATCTAATACCTGACAAAATAATTAAGGCTTCCAATTTAAACTTCCTTTTAAATACTTTAAATTTTCATCAAAAGTGATTGTAGTTTTAAAGTCTTTTATTTATCTATTTTGTCACCCCAATTATGCAGATATAAATAAAGCATAATGAATTATAACATACAACCACACGGTGACATAGTCTTGCCGGAACTAAATTGGTTTCCGAGAGCCATACGGACAAACCAATTAGGTCAACACCTAAGGGACAAAATCAACACACAAGATAAGAAGGATGAACTCATGCTCCCACTAGCCTCAACATCCGATGATGTCTCCGAGCGTCCGTAATGAATAACCTCCATCTTGATGTACATCTTCGCTAAGATTTTTACATAATTTTAATCTAAATACATTTGCCTACTTTAAACCTATTACAGATTACATCATAAAACCCGGGAATCCAATGGCACGCAGGCCTTCCCAAAATTATAACCAATAATAAAAAAGCAAACATTGAGATTATATATATATACATATAATTGCATCTCAAGTTATCCTAATTATTTTTTATTATTCTAATTACCACTTATGTGTCTTTAGAAATTAAACCCACCACTACTACAAAAATGACATTTACCAAGGGAAATATCCCTCGGTGATCCCTCAGAAAAGCTATATTCCGACGGATTTTCGAGGGATTTGGTCTGTCGGAATAATCTGGTCGCTATTTGTCTTTTCTGAGGGAATTACCGACGGCAGTAATTACCAACGGATTTACCGACGGCCTTATTATTGAGGGATTGGCGAGGGATAAGCTACCGAGGAATTGAATACTGAGGGATTACTGAGGGAACTATTACCGAGAGACTAACGAGGGATATTCACTGATGGAATAGTGAGGGATAGTTTCTGAGGGATTACCGACAGATATTTATCGAGGGATTACTGAGGGAATATTGACGGATGTATTTTATTTTTCCCTCAGAAATCCCTCAGTAATCCACACACACACAACAACATCACATTGTATTTGTTTTATATCATGTAATTAATTTCTGCATCTAAAGATACAATGCAATTTGAAAATATGTTTTAGAAACAAAATTAAACAATAAGCATATAAAACTTAACTCGACTTCATTTTCTTTCACGCGTTGATCATTTTCAATTTCTCTCTCCTTCAAACGTTGCTCGAACTCAATTTCCTTCTCCTTCAACCGAATTGCCATTTCCTCGTTCATACGTTCTTGAATTTCTTTTTCACAATCCGCCAACAACTTTTCTACCAATAAACAATAAGCAATATCAATCAATTTTAATCCATTACAACCTATTATGACATCTTAAAAGCTTGCTATACACAGATTCATTCTATTTTATCGTTTTATAGATGTAAGTAAACCTAGTTTTTCATCAAACCAAACAAATATCATTGAAAAAACATATGAAAAATGCATTATATGTAGTTTCACTTTTTCCAACAGTTTTATATACTTACGAATAATATACTCTTAACATACAATGTCTATCATGCATTCATTACGAATATGTACCCATATGTTGTAACACCCCGAAATTTTGATCAACGTTAAATTACCTTTCGACTTAGTTTTAATCAAATTTTAGTAATAAACTTTGTTAATTAGTAATGAAAAATAGTTGAAATGAATGAAAGTGTAAAGTATTGAAAGTAAAGGTTAAGGGGTGCAACTAAAAACACAAAAAATAAAGTATGTTTCATACACTTTGATGAATCATTTGTTAAAAATCCTACTTTCATTTCAAACACCTACAATTACACACTAAACCTCTCTCCAAATTCTCTCAATCAAGAACATCAACTGATGCAAGAATTGTTTATGAAAACAACAAAATAACATCAAGAAGCAACAAATTGTAAGAGAATACAAGAATTATGAGGTAATATGTGTTTTCAATTCACCATTTAATTGTGCATGCATATCTATGATTGGACCAAAGTCAAGAACCAAAATTTGCATAACATGGAATTAAATTCATAAATTAGAGTTCAAATCAAGTCTTAAACATCATTGTACACACATGCCCGTATTCATCTACGATTTAATTAGTGTTTCATGTCAAAAATAAAAAAAAAAGATGCATGTTAATTGTTAAGTTCGAGACTCCCAAATCTGAGACAGTTGTGAGGATTTCAAGACATGTATGAGGGCTTC
Organism: Centrapalus pauciflorus; assembly: GCA_020465985.1. Lineage (NCBI taxonomy): Eukaryota > Viridiplantae > Streptophyta > Magnoliopsida > Asterales > Asteraceae > Centrapalus > Centrapalus pauciflorus. The sequence goes on along the minus strand of JAANYP010006026.1, from coordinate 105,151 downwards.
TCATCTTGTCTTGGTGAGATATTGAGTGATCTATGTTGATCTTGATCAACGTAACAGAAGATGTAAGATTGATCGTGTATTAAAATGTACTTGCAGTAAGTTCTTTGATTGATAAGCATTCAGATTCCTGTGATTCTTCGTGTATGTTCATATGTATGTTCTGTTCTATCTATGGTTCCGAAATGTGTGTGTGATCTATGATCTCAGTTGAACAAATGAATAATATGTATAAACAGGCACATGAGGTCATAACAATGTTATGACATATTATATTAGGTCATTATCAGTTTTCATTAAGGTTATAACATGTTATAAAGAGCCATGTTGGGTCTCAATAAATCCATATGGCTTGTATAACATTACAACATGTAGAAACAAAATATATTATGTCTTTAACACATCTTTGTTGTTCATTTGTTACTACAAAGTTAAAACACATCATAACAAGTCGCAGTTAGGCCTTAACATGTCGTAATAGACCAAGTTGTGCCTTAAAACATACTCATTGTTCATTTAAGAACATAACAGGTTATTGGGTCATGTTGAGTCTTAACAAATGTTAATTATTTTTATTAGGTTATAACATGGTATATTAATTAGAACTAAAGAAATACTTATTAGTTATTTAATATCATAACAGGTTATAACAAACTCTATTGAATTTTAGCATGTTATGGTGGGTCATATGAGCTCTCAACATTTTATTGAGCTATAATGAGCATCAATAAACATTTATTGTAATATACAATAATAATATGTTATAGTTAACCACATGATGTTTCAAATCCTGACGAACTACATTGATCAATTGAGCCTTAAACATAATAGTTAATATGATAATAATATTATTTAATGTAAAGATAGTTATATATATTGAAACTCAACAAATATATATTGTTCGTATAATAACATAAAACCTTGTTATAATGACCTAAACAAATGTTTATTGTTCACGCACACACAACATATACATATGTATATATATGTGTGTGTGTGTGTATATATATGTGTGTGTGTGTGTAAAATTTTATATATATATATATATATATATATATATATATATATATATAAAGAATCATTTAATTAATGAGGGATTACTGAGGGATTAATGAGGGATTACCGACGAAAGTAATGCCCTCGCTAATCCCTCGATAATTACCGAGGGATTTAGTGAGAAAATACTATTACTGAGCGATTACTGAGAGATTGTTTACCGAGGGATTACCGACGTCCAATTTTCCGAGGGATTACCGAGAGATTATTTACCGAGGGATTACCGACGGCCAATTTTTCGAGGGATTACCGAGAGATTACCGACAAAAGTAATACCCCTCACTAATCCTTCGGAATCCGTCGATAATTACCGAGGGATTTATGACAGAAATTTATTCATCGGTAATTCCTCAGTAATCCCTCGGTAATCCCTCGATAAACTTTGAAACTAATTTTCATCAGAAAATTCTCGGTAATCCCTCGAAAATTTCTGAGGAATATTTGCCTCGGGAAATCCGTCGGTGAAACCCCATTTCCTAGTAGTGCACAATTTTAAGTTAGGATAACACCTTGATATAAATCAATGACCTATTGATAGATTATTCTAATTATCGTTTGGTACCATAAATAATAAATATTTATTAGTTTTCACGTTTTCCCCAATCTTTTCCAGTCATTTTATTTTCTTTAAGTACTTGCTACTGGGTTATTATTCATGTATTACATGAGTTAATTTTAAAAATTGATATTTATATAAATGTATAATATAATAATATATAAAGTTTACTTAATTTTAGTTAGTTAGTTATTAACTTAATCCATATTAGATTTACATAGATTTGATTTGCTTTAAAATTTAAAAATAAAATCAGTAAATGATGTGGCAAAAGTAGAGAACGACATGTGACAAATTAAATGAGAGCATGTCATGTAACATTTAGTTACTCTTTTAATAGTATAGATAGAGATTGATAATTTGAAATGATTATTTTTATATTTTATGATCTAAAACTCAACTATTAGTTTAGTTACAATACATATATGATTTTAAAACCCATCATTCATCGGCGGCAAAAGTTTTAAATTAATTACATTAGTTTAGTACTATTTTTTTTAACGACAAACTAACATACTCCTACTTCTAATCTACCCATTTGCCTCAACAGAACTTACTTTTACCACATAAATCCAAACTTGCATTCGGCGGAAGTCGAACACGCAACCTCACACTTGCATATCACCAATCTTACCAAATTGGCTAAACCTCATTGGTTTGTTTAGTACTATATGACATTCACCTTCTATTTTTTATAATTTTTAGGTAAATATGTTAATTTATTTAAACATAGTTTATTTTAAATGCCAACTAAGCTATTAAATATATTTTAAGAAAAAGATAAAAATATCAGAGTAAATATTCTATTAATTTTGTAGTTATCCGGAGTAAATTACATAAATGGTCCCTCTGGTTTGCCCAAAATTACGGAACCGGTCCCTCAACTTTCAAAATTACATAAACAGTCCCTCAAAACACTGCTTGTTTGCAAAATGGTCCCTCATCCATTAGTCATCCGTTAATATTTTTAAAATGACAAATTTTCCCTTTCAGTTATGGTCTCTCAACTAATTAATTACTTTCAGTTTTCGTCCTTCTGACCAATTTTTATTTTTGGATTTAAATTTAAGTAATTATTTTAATAAAGTATGATTTAGTTAACTAATATAATTTATAAATACAAAAAAAATATAATTTATATATTATTTGTATATTTATTAAATTTTTGTTTTATGTGTTCCTAGTATATATATTCATATTTTAATATTAACATTATTTGTTCTTTTACGAAATTAATGTATTTAATTTGCTTTAAGAAAACTAAAATTTGTTATTAATTTTATTTTTTTTTTGTTTTGGTTATAAAATTTTCTTATATCTTTTACTTATTTATTAACTAATTAAAATCACGAGTCATTTAAATTAATATATAAGAACAATATTAATTATTATGAGTAATTATTAAAACTAGTTAGTTATAAAAAAACACACACATATACATATATAGATTTAGATTCAAGTGAGTGTCACCTATTACGCAGCACACCAGAATGTACCACTCTTAAAAATACATTTTTTGAAAAGATTTCACGTTTACAAAGATAATATATAAATTTATATATCATCTTTGTAAATCATAAATATATAAATAAATGTTGAAATTCAATTCTTATTTTTCTTTGAATTGATAGAGAAATTTGTAATGCTTAAAAAATTCAGAATTAAGAAATCTGTGGGTTTAAAATTTCAGATTCGCGAATAATTTTTCTCTTTCTATAGTTTTTTACCACATTTCTCTTGAAATAACTTATAAATATTTATAACCACATACACACACATATAAAAAAATAAGTTCGACATAGTACTTTAAAAATTCAGTGAATCGAAGGTACCTTAAGTAAAAATGATATTTAAAAAAAAAAAAATTCATAACCATGTTTCAAATAACAAGATAAGGGCTACTTTAAAAAATCACACATAAATACACCTTGAAACTATGTGATAATTTTAGTGAATGTTCAACCATTTACTTTAAATTTGTGTAAATGATATATCATTTACATAAATTTTTTTGTACATTAACTGGATTTATCTTTTGAAAAATACATTTTTTAATGTGAAGTTTATATATCATCTTTGTAAACGTGAAATCTTTTCAAAAAATATATTTTTAAGAGTGGTACATTTTGGTGCGCTGCGTAATAAGTGACACTCATATAGCAAAAATTTAATAAATATAAATAATAATTAAATTACATTTTTTTTGTATTTATAAATTTATATTAGTTAACTAAATCATACTTTATTAATATAACTACTTAAATTGAAATCCAAAAATAAAAATTGGTTAGAAGGACTAAAACTGAAAGTAATTAATTAGTTGAGGGACCTTAAATGAAAGGGCAAATTTGTCATTTTGAAAATATTAACGGATGACTAACGGATGAGGGACCATTTTTGCAAGCAAACAGTGTTTTGAGGAACCGTTTATGCAATTTTAAAAGTAGAGTGACCGGTTCCGTAATTTTGGGCAAACCACAGGGACCATTTATGTAATTTACTCAAACTAATTACATCACTTTCAACTTACCTTATTTATTAATTTATTAGATAACTCTCCGTTTATTATTAAGTTATCTCTAACTCCTAATTCTATGTATTAGACCACTTCTTTTTTACATTTTTATGCATTACAGTTAAAAATAAATTGAATTGTTGCATGTGATTTATTTTAATATTTTATCAGCTATTAATCTTAATTAATGTGCTAATTTGTTTGTAGAGACCTATAGACATTGTCATTTTAGTCAAAATTTTATTTTCACATAAAAATATGCGGCTGGATAAATTCTAAAAACATGTTAATTATCAGATAAACATATGATATTACCTTTTAATTTACTTTCATTTTATTAGAAACTTAATTTATTTGAAATAATAGTTATTATATTTTTTAGTTGACAGTAATTTATTATTATTATTTTTCTATACATGGGACTTATTTGTTAAAACATATGATATACCTTTTAATTTACTTTCATTTTATTAGAAACTTAATTTATTTGAAATAATAGTTATTATATTTTTTAGTTGACAGTAATTTATTATTATTATTTTTCTATACATGGGACTTAATTGTTAAGTTATTATAAAGATATACTGAGCAACACGTCGTGAAACGCATTGAAATCACAATACTTATTTCAAACGTCTTTTATTTATTTGTTGTTCAAAATATAAAATTAAATACTTTGTCGCAACACACGGTATCACTTAGTTACTAACATTTTCCCGGGCAAAATTTAGATATATGTTTATAAGCTATTCATAACCTCTTAGAATCTGATGGAATTGGTTTGGGAGTAAATATGAATGGATTGGAATAATACCCCTAGTGCACCCTTATTATTTTATTATGTATTTTTTGTTCTCAGTGGTTCCCAATGTATCAAGGTTCCCCATTGAACCTCAATCATACCCCTAGTGCACCCTTATTATTTTATTATGCATTTTTTGTTCTCAGTGGTTCCCAATGTATCAAGGTTCCCCATTGAACCTCAATCATTAGTTTTTTCTCCAACCTATTCAATTTATTTAATATTTTTTTAACTTTAATCAGTATAATTGGAGTAAATTACAAAAAGGTCCCTGTGGTTTGTTCAAAATTATGAAAACGGTCCCTCAACTTTCAAAGTTGCAGTGGTAGTCCCTTAACCACTTTTTACTTAAGGAAACGGTCCCTCTATTTCTAGAATTTTTAAAAATGTCGATTTTTCCCTTTTCTGAATTATGATTTGGTCCCTCTACTATTTAATTGAATTTCAAGTTTGGTCCTTTTCTTAATTTTTATTTTTGGTGTTAATTTTGAAATATTAATTTAACAAATTATGATTTAATTATTCATTATTATTATAATTATTATTATTATTGTTATTATTATTATTATTATTATTATTATTTATACCTTTTATTAGTTAAATTTATATTTATTTATTAAAACTTATTTTTATTTATATACTTAATTTAGTTAATTTATGTCTCTTCTGTATATTCAATTTATTTATTAAAGATTTATTTATTTGATATTTCATTTGTTAACCTATTTATATATATTTTTTATTATTTATACCTTTTCATTTAACTATTTTATTATCTTATTATATTTTGATTTAATTTGTATTTATGAAAAACATATAAATTTAGCTTTTTGTTCGTTTTAAATTAAATATTTTGTCTGGCTGATACGTTTCAATTTTAAATCTAATATTTTATTGATTAAATTATTTTTTACATTACTATGATTTAAATTAAATTTAGTATTTAATTTATTTTAATTTAAAATCTTATGCCAATACGTTTTGATTTAAATCTAGTATTTTAATAGATTTGATCTACAATTTTGTACATTAATATGTTTCATTCGTTTTTACTTAAATATTTTGTTCATTTTCACTGTAGTATTAAAGTAACAAAATTGTAATCAAAACGAATGAAACGCTAAATTGAAACTAAAATGTACTGACATAACAAAATATTTAAATGAAAACACATAAATAATAAATTTAAGTCAAAATGTATTGGCATAAAAGTTATTTAAATAAAAAATAGTAAATTAGAAAATTTAAGTCAATTTTTATAAACGTAATGAATTAGTAAACTTACATCAAAATTCACATAAATTCTAAATTTATTAACATAATGATACAGTTAAATGGAAAAGTATAAATGATAAAGATATACAAATAGTTTAATCAACGAAAAATAAAATAATTTAATCTTTAATAAGTAAGTTGAATACATAAAAGAGCCATGAATTAACTACTTAAGTATATAAATAAAAATAATTTTTGATAAATAAATATAGATTTATTTTCAAAAATAAATAGATGATATGTGCATATTTATACATATATTTTGTATCATTTCCCTTGAATATTGGGTGGTTTTCAGAACGAAATGCGCGAAAACGATACTGATTTTAATAATATTTATGTTTCGCAGGTCAGAAGCCGTTAAATCGACATTGGAACGGAAATCGAGGCCAAAAGAACAAGGAATTGAAGTCCACTTAGCTTCCATGATCAAATTCGGAGATTTGCTGAAAATTGCCCTACGCGGCCGTGTAGCTTTCTTTTACGCGGCCGCGTAAACAGATTTTTACAAGACCATGTAGCCAGGTGGTGTAAGACTAGTCAACACAGCTACGCGGCCGCGTGACTTAACCTTACGCGGCCGCGTAAGAAGCCCAGCCCACGAAATTCGTTTTTTAAACCCTAGTTTGCAGCAGCCGAGCATGATCGATTTTGGGGAATTTCAGAGACGATTTTAGGAGCCTTTACTTGCGTTTTTCTTCGATTTTTCACGATAGTTACTCATAGATTAGTTGAAAGTTTCGATTTTCTTTGATTAGCATAGATTAGCATTTGATTCAAACACGACTAGGGCGAATTTCAGAGTTTTCTTTCATCTTTCACGTACTTTAATCATAAATTTAGCTTAGGGTTTCGAATTATTGAAGATTTGAAGCATTCGGTTCGAGTTTTGGATTCAATTTCTTCATTGTAGCTACGGATTTGGTACAATCGTTCCTTAAACCTCCTAAATTCGTAATGGTTATTATTTCTTTGAGTTTAATTACGGTTTTTAATATGATTAGTGAGTAGTTTTATTGTTCACCCGCTTGGGATGATGGATTCTATGTATTAATTGGTAAATTATTGGATTGATTGATGGATTTTGGTTTATATTTATTGGATTCTTGATTATTTCATATTTTCTTGTTAAAAATCAGATTTTTATTAATCTTTTAGCATTGTTTTGCGATAATAAGGTGTTAATTAAATCTGCGTTTTAAAAAGAAAGATGCTTTAAAAGAAAAATTAACAGTTAATTATCTCTCCTAGGCATTGTGTTGCGATAATGATTTGATGGTTGATTGTTAATCTAGAATTTTATGCGTTTGTTGGTTCTTATGCATTGTGTTGCGATAATAGGGTTGACAAATCATAAAGTTTGATTTTTAAAGTGACAAAGTCAATTTGTTGGATTTCGGTGTTAATCGATTATCTTTAGGCATTGTGTTGCGATTATAAGATTTATTGGTTAATATTGGAGTTTCGGCGAGTTGCTTTGTTTTCATCACGTGGTTATCAAGATTAAATATTTTAACTTGAAGTAATTAAATAATTGGTAAATTAAACCAAAATCTGGGCTTAATTGAATTTAGAATTGGTCATCAACCGATTTGTCTTTAGTCAGTCAATTCAATCCATCGCCAATTAATCGTAGTTTTCTAATTCCAAGTGGGTGACGCTTTCGTAATATAAGAGTTTCGTAAAATTTATCATCGTTCTTTACTTGCTTAAGTTAGTTTGATTTGATTTTGTTTTAATTAGTTTGGTTCGTATAATTTAGTTGTCGTTACTTGCTTGCTTTAGTTGTTTAGTTTAATTCGCGTTTGCTAGAATTGGTTTTTATTTAATTTGAAAAATCCAAAAAATATTAGTTTAACTTTTTATTCTTGTGTTACTTAGTTCGCTTCAGTTATTCGGTGAATTAATTTTATTTGTTGCCTTTAGTTGATAACTTCCTCAAAACGTCTAAAATAGCTAAATATTGGTTTAGGTTGTAGTATTTAAGTCTCCGATCTTTATTCCGTTCCCTGAGTTCGATAAATCCTGGGTGATTCTTAAAGCTATATTGCACACGATTGGTACACTGCCAGTTGTGTAAGTTATACTTTGGGTTCATTTAGTTATTAAAACCTGAGGTGTGTTTTGCACGCGTCAAGTTTTTGGCGCCGTTGCCGGGGATCGAACCCGGGTCACCCGCGTGACAGGCGGGAATACTTACCACTATACTACAACTAAACTACCGCCGTTGCCGGGGAACGGTGCGAGCTTTAAGAAACAACCAACGCCGGTAGTTTAGTTGATCCTTTTTAGGGGCAATCCCCCTGAAAAGTTACATTTTCTGTCTATTTTCACTTTTCTTTAAAGGGTGTTCGGTGTATGAGTCATCGTAATCCCAATATCGTCAGCCCATACTCCGAACCTGAGCGAACATTCCGTAACCGTCGTCGTGAACAATCGCACCCTTTAGTTGAGGGACTGTCAAGTTTATCGGATTCTACTGACCATATTGTTTCTCATCCGGTGGAGGAAGATCACGTAGACATCTTTGTTCAGTTACCTCCAATTTCTAGTCCTTCACCTTCTTCACCTTCATCATCTTCTGATTCTTCATCTTCTTCTGACTCTTCATTTTTCACTATGGGAGACCGAAGGACAATGCTTGAGCTTAACCAACCGGTCACCGATGACTCGGAAGGTGCAATAGTTATTCCTGGATTCGATGCCGTTAATTTTGAGCTAAAGTCGAGCTTGATCGCTTTAGTTCAGAATAACGCACAATTCTGCGGTCTATCTTCTGAGGATCCGTATTCCCACCTGAAGAAATTCGGAAAAGCATGCGGTGGGTATAAAGCAAATCAGGTTCCAAGGGAAGTAATTCGACTGATGCTCTTTCCTTACTCTCTCTCCGGACGTGCCATGATGTGGTATGAGTCACTTCCCTCGAACTCGATTCGTACTTGGGACGAAATGGAAACCAAATTTCTACTTAAATTCTGCCCTCCGTCTCGGACCACTAAGCTTATGAGTGACATTCTCTCATTTAAGCAGAAACCTGACGAGTCTCTATATGATGCATGGGAGAGGTATAAAGAGTCCATCATGAAATGCCCTAATCATAACATGACACTTAATCATCGTGTCAAGGTTTTCTATGAGAATGTTCACCCCATGTATCACTCACTGATCGACTCAGCCTGTAACGGGTCGGTGTATAAGAGGACTCCTGAAGAGGCTTTTGACATAATTGATGATCTGGTCTTAAGTCAAACTCAGACGCCGAGTGAATACTTTGGTTGGGGTGCGAATGATTCAAAGCAAGCTGAAGCCATTGCTAATCTCACTGCTCAGATAGCCATTCTAACTAAGCAGTCAAATGACCAATCACAAGCTTCATCATCATACCCTGTGCACGCCATACAGCAAGGGTGTGAACATTGTGGTGGAGCTCATTTTGGCTATGAGTGTCAGGCTGCATATGCTACTGAGTACCAACAGGAGGAAGTTTACCTTTCTTCTGGAGACTATGAGTACACACCCGAAGGTTTTCCCAGACCCAACAATAATCTGAATTACGCGTCTCAGAACACCTTTAGACCTCAGGGTTTTCTAACCCCCTCGTCCTCGACCTCCAGGGTTCTCTCACCCTCGCCCACAGTTTAACCCTCACGCGGGTTACAATCAGGGTAATTCAGGAGGTTACAATCAGGGCAATTCAGGAGGTTACAATCAAGGTAATTTGGGAGGGTATAATCAGGGGTACAACCAAGGTTTTCAGCAGGGGCAAGGGCAGAGGTTCCAACCTCGTGGCCAAGGGTTTGTGCCAAACCAAAATGTTCAAATTCTTCAGAATCCTCGCCATCAGCAACAATATCAGGGGCAAAACCAAAACATTCCTACTCAAGAGAAGCCGAGTTTGGAAGAAATGATGGCAAAGTACATGGCCGAGCAGTCTGTGATCAATCGTAATCAACAATCAGCGATGAAGAATCTCGAGAATCAGCTCGGCCAGATGGCTAAGACTTTGAATGAGAGGCAGTCAGGAGAGCTCCCCAGTAACACTATTCCGAATCCTAGGGGGGAAGCAAAGATGGTCGTAACAAGAAGTGGAAAGATAACCCAAGGTCCTGAACCGTCGAAACCTACACCACCTCCTCCTTCTTCACCCTCAGCTGAGAAAGGGCCGGAGACCACTACGGACGAGGTGCACCCACCAGAATTAGTGAGTCCCGCACAAGTCCTATCTCCAAAAGTCCCTACAGCAAATCCCTACCAACCACGTGTCCCATACCCTAATCACTTGAAGAAAGAGGTGCAAGATTATGGAAAGTTTCTGGGCCTGTTTAAACAGTTGCAGATCAACATTCCATTTGTTGATGCAATTACACAGATGCCTAAGTATGCCAAGTTCCTGAAAGACCTCCTTTCTAACCGTCATAAGCTTGAGGATCTAGCTACAGTTGAGATGAATGCTGAATGTTCAGATGTCCTCCAGAACAAGCTTCCAGTTAAGCAGGATGATCCTGGTAGTTTCACGATACCCTGTCATATAGGGCCCCTCCACGTTACTAATGCTCTTGCTGATCTGGGAGCTAGCATAAATCTCATGCCTTCTTCGTTATATGCTCGGTTGGGGTTAGGGGATCCTAGACCTACACGCATGAGTATTCAGCTAGCCGATAGATCAGTTAAGTTCCCTCAGGGTATTGCTGAGAATATGCTGGTGAAAGTGGATAAGTTCGTTTTCCCAGTCGACTTTGTGATCATGGACATGAGCGAAGACTGCACTGTACCGCTCATTCTGGGAAGACCTTTCCTAGCTACATCCCGTGCTATCATTGATGTATTTGATAAGAAGCTTACGCTTCAGGTCGGGAATGAGCAAGTCAGTTTTGATGTTGATAAGGCAATGCAAAGCCCTAATGACACAGCCGAGTCCATCTGTTTTGTTAAGTCTTCACACTTCTCTGATAGAGAGCATTATCCAGAAGATAATGAGAAGTTGTTGAAGTCATTGATGTCGGGACATGAGACGTCTACATCACCGGATGTAGACGATTGTATTTCTGATGATGATCTATCCTCGTATCCGATTTCTTTAGACTCTTATTTCGTTGTCCACTCTGACGATCCCGTTGATCTGTGTGCCGTTGACACATCTCCGCCTACTGAGGAGGTTGTACCTATGGATCGTGAGGAGTCAGTCACATCTAAGTTGTCCATTGAAGATCCGCCGACTCTCGAACTTAAGGAGTTGCCATCTCATCTTGAGTACGCCTATTTAGAGGGGCAATCTCAGTTGCTTGTTATTATTGCTAAGGATCTTTCTAATGAAGAGAAGGCACAACTCTTGAGAGATCTGAAAGAGCATAAGCGGGCTATTGCATGGAAGATTACCGACATACGAGGCATTAGCCCTGCTTATTGCACCCACAAAATTTTGATGGAGGAGGACATCAAGCCTGTTATTCAATCCTAAAGGAGAGTCAACCCGAAGATTCACGATGTAATCAAGAAAGAAGTACTGAAGCTTCTTGATGCCGGGTTGATATATCCTATTTCTGACTCTCCGTGGGTAAGTCCTGTGCATGTAGTCCCTAAAAAGGGGGGTATGACTGTCATTCAGAATGATAAGAACGAGTTAATTCCTTCAAGGACAGTCACGGGTTGGCGAGTTTGCATAGACTACCGCAAACTCAATGATGCAACTCGTAAGGATCACTTCCCTTTGCCCTTTATCGATCAGATGCTTGAGCGACTATCTGGAAACGAGTTCTATTGTTTTCTGGATGGTTTCTCAGGATACTTTCAGATCCCAATCAGCCCCCAAGATCAAGACAAGACTACATTCACATGCCCATATGGGAAGTTCGCATATAGGCGCATGCCTTTTGGTTTGTGCAATGCTCCTGCGACATTTCAGCGGTGTATGGTAGCCATCTTCCATGATATGATCGAGAAGTGTGTTGAAGTATTCATGGATGATTTCTCTGTGTTTGGTAACTCTTTCTCGGACTGCCTGACTAATTTGGAGAAGATGCTAACCCGATGTGAGGAGACCAATCTGGTCCTTAATTGGGAGAAGTGTCATTTCATGGTCCGAGAGGGTATATGATCTTTACGCGGATTTGGCAATTTAAATCAAAAGAATGAAGAAAGCCTAAGTTATACCAAGTACCACTGGCAGTGTACCAGCCGTAGATAGTATAGCTAGAAGCTGACCTCGGGAATTATCGAACTCAGGGAATGGCACTAAGGATCGAGATACCGATACTAAGATTATCACTAATATCTAACCATTGATAAGGGTTGATGATGATTTATAACCCTAATTACTTAAACTATGCTATCTAACAGATTATGACAAATTATATGACCAAATGCTAGCACAGATTTATATCAAATGTATATTAAAAAGCAACACTCACTTGATTACGTCTTTTGGGATTAACAAAGTAAAATGGTGTAAAAACACTTAAGATGTTTTCGGTCAAAGAAAATTAAGTTAGAATTAAATCCAACTGTTTTAAATCTTTTAAGCTTAAGAGTTTGAAACTTGGATGTAAAACTGATTCATGGACATCTTCTATTAATTTTAGAAAATCAACAATAAATGTCTTTTACGATCAATTAAGTCAACTAAATCTAGCTTTTAGAGATTAAATCTGTCTACACGTCAAGCGCTCGGAAATAACTCTAAATATTCAATTTAGCCGCATAAACATCAATCAAGTCTAAGGAAATCAAAGATTAAATTAATCCTATAATCACAATACTGCTAAGAATTAATTTGCATACGATGATTTCACAATTTATTAGCTAATCACCATCTCATAATCACAATAATGCTAGAAACAGCAACCAATTAATAAACCACTTAAATTTGATTGAGTTTATAAAAATCAGCATTAATAATCAATAATCATGGTCACAATATTGCTAGAATATCAACTACAATTCTGATTTTACGCATATTAATCGTATGAATCGAGAATACATCAATGAATCAAACACTTTTCAACCAAAACCATCAAATACTTCATTAATCCATGTAAAAACGTAACCAAGCAAGTGCTTGGATGAACTACTCACTAATCATGATAAAAACTACAGAATAAACGAGATCTATACTAAACATATTAATTTCAGAAGAAAATATGGAAAGAATGTACCAAAATCCGGATGAAAAACGAGAAAATCCCGCAACCGAATGCTTGAACCACTCTACTAGCCGAATGCTTCCCTAATCTATCCTAAACTAAGCTGAAAAACATAAAACTACGAAACACCTACTAATCACACTATAAACTGTGTGAAAAAGTTCGTCTAAAAATTGCATAAAAAATAACGAAACGGCTGCTGACTTTTATATTTTTCTGTGATCGCGGCCGCGCTGAAAGGATCGCGTGCGAGATAACAAGCATGGGCGCGTTCTGATGATCGCAGGTCAGCGCGGTCGCGCTGGAATGGTCGCGGCCGTGATCAGGTCAACTTGGTCAAAGTCAACAGGATTCCAAGGAAGATCAGCCCAGCCCGTAAATTTGACGAATATTCTTTTCCACTTTAGGCAACCTTCGAACTGCGAAACACAAAACATGGACAAATCAGAGTCGTATTTAAACAATTCAAGGCAAAAATAACCCAAATCCGAGGCAAAATATGACTAAAAATATGTACAAAATATGTCATAACAAGTAACCCCACACTTGAGCGTTGCTTGTCCTCAAGCAAACCTGCTAAAAAATATCCTAAACTGGGCATCATTTCACATACCTCTCTCAGATATATCGCGCATCTAGACTCCATAGCAATAAAGATCCGTAAAAGAAAGTAATAGAAACTAACAATTACAAGAATGAGCTATCTAAACCAAGAGACGCAAAAAACTATGAAATAACATGTCAGATACTTCCGAACCTAGCAGCATGAACTAACACCTCACAAGGATATCACTGAACACTCATACGTGTATAGGCTAATGTGTATATATGCACAAACATCCACTCGGTGCCAAAAATGTCAACAATAATAGCATAGGCTTGAAAGTAAATCACATCTTCATCACATGTAATGAAAGCTTAGCACAAAAAGGACTTACGGGATGTAAGGGGGCTTAGGCTAAGGGAATGGATAATATGGGAAAAATCGGTGTAAACAAGAATGGAAATGATCTGATTAAAGAAACAGCAGCTAAACATAACTAGAATTCAAACTGTACTAAATAAGAACCTCAAAAACATAAACTAAAAGCTATCTATACACAGTACCGAGGCATCCCTCAACTGGATTATAATCATCATAATTCCAAGGAATTTATTATTTCTTTTCTTTTCTTTTCTTTTTCTTTCTTTTCCCTTTTTTTTCATATATATATTTTTTTATTTCTTTTCTTTCTTTCTGCTTTTCTCAGAATAATATCCTTGGATTCTAAGACCATATAAGCTATCATGACCGAAACTCAAAAACCACTGTCAATACATAACTAAAATCGGTGCTCAACGATTTAGATCAGCAAAGACCGTATGAAAAAGCAACGGGGAGCACCATAAAGCTAACATACTCTCAAAATACTCAGGCATATGCATAAACGCTCAATAACGTAAACCAAACAAAGCCAGACAAAAACTACTGCTGCTTCTCAACCAAGATCCCAAATAAGGGTAAAAGCAAGCAAAAAGGCTAATAAAGGCTAAATAATGGGGGTGTCACCGAAAATGAAAGGTAAAAGACTCAAAAAGGGTGACTATGGGAAATAAAAGGGTGAAAGATGAACAAAAGATAGCTAAAAATGGGATATCCTAAAGTTGCCTTTATATGTGTGCTAAATTTTCAAAAATCGTGATTTTGACATGAATTTAAACTCAAGTTCTACTTTTATTTGTCAACACAGGCATAAACACACATCAAACGAAAATGAGCATAATGATGATGCTATATGGCTCAAAATCTCACGCAAGAAATGTAAAGGGTACTATGCGTCATATCCATGCTATTTCGGTTCACAAAGTCACAACATGTCATCAAACGTCTCTCATTGTTCAAATAACATCAAACTCACAATTATAGCCTCGCATACAGTCCAAACAGAACAATATTACTAAAGAGTCTAACGCACATCAAAATGAGAGATAAATATGAAAATTTGCTAAGTATAAGATTCAAATGCATAAAATGCATTAAAGCATGCTAACTTTGGACAAGCAACTCAAAAATGCCAATTTTTTTATCACCCCACCCCACACTTAAAATAGACAGTGTCCTCAATGTCAATCAATAAGCACAAGTATGGAAATGAGCAATAAATAAGAACAGAAAACTCCCTGAAATGCTGAAAACTGCCAGGCGGATCTAGACTGATGAAGCTGAACTGAGTGCCAGCAAACATCACTGCCATGGTCCGGCCTCGACTGATCACAACCACAACAACCACAAGAAACATCAGCAGCCATAACAGAAATAAGAAAAGTAAATGCGGAATATATACATCACAACTACAATTAAACATGCTAAAAAGTAAATAAATACATGCCAACAAAAAATAAAATAGAAAAGTACAAATATCCAAGCTGAAAAACTGCCACTACTCTGGAGGAGGAGGAGGATCCCGACTGTGAACGAAACGCACGCGAAGACGAGGGCGGACCGGAGGACGCTGAGGCTCTGGGGACGGACTCCTTCGACGGGTATGAGAGCTGGAAGCACCAGGCTGAGTGGCAGGAGACTGTATAAATATATCTGTCTGAAATGGCTCAGACTCGGTAGGAGAACGGTAAGGATGGGTAGTGGTGATAGTGGCGGGGGTAGGGACAATAGGGGTGTCAAATGGGAGGGTAGGGGGAAAAGAAGAAGAAGATGGAACAGAGAAAGGGAACGGAGGGGGAATGGAGGAAGGTGGTGGAGAAAATGGGCGGGGGCGGTGGGTAAGAAGAGGGGAAGAATAATCATAAACGTAAGAAGAAGAAGGAATAAGGAAAAGACGAGGAGGAGGAGGGGGAGGAAGGTGGTGGGCTCTGGCATACTCGGAATCGATGAGGAAATGATGGTGATCCGCTAACTCAGCTGCGAGACCAAAAAGGACACCGCGCTGAGTCAAAGGAGTCGACACATCAATCCTAATCGGGTAAACAACGGGGGGCAGATCTGAGGTGGAGGGCTCAGGAGAGGACGAAAGGGGAGGCTGGGAAGGTAAAGGGGACGTGGTAACGGGAGGGGGTGAAGGTACCGAGCCCGCCTGGGCAATCTCTGCCTCGTCAGCCTGAGGCTCCATCTCATGCTCCTCTACGGCGTCGGGATTAACCCAACCCAGGAGACGCCGGCGATCGGCCGTCAGCATACCCATCGTCGCCAACGAGTCAGACCCAAAAATCATCCTCTGCGCCTCCGGAACAACTGTCAAACCCTGCTCGACAGCGGCATCAGCAAAAACCCCCAAGCTACGTGCCAACCGCGTAATATATACACCTCCTGCCATCGGGCTCGATCTGACGCGACCTGCGGCTCCCACAAAAAACACAGCTAGCCAGTAGGCAAACTGTATAGTACTATCTCGATCGAGTAGTTTGCTGAGCATCATCAAATCTCTATGTGAAACTGTGCCCGGCTCCTTCCGGCACGCGATGCTGGAAGCTATGATCCAAAAAACGATCCGAAGCAACGGGTCACGAAAGGTCGTAGCCTTTGAGCTGTGCGAATTGTACACACCCGAAGCGACGGTCGTCCAAAAACCGGCCTCAGAAAAACCCTCTGCTGGACCACGCAGGGTCGCGGACCTCGTCTGCAGTATACAGCCCTGAAAGAACGCCGAACTCCCGAAGAGAGATACGACGCTCAACGCCACCCAGGCCAAAACTGATCGAGGTAGCCTCATAATCAGATCCCGTGGCGTCAAAAAAATATGTCGACAAAAACTCTAAAACGAGATCCCGGTAAACTGGCTCGTCTATCTCCAGCAGCCGCAGCAAAGCAGGCGGTCGGGAAGTACTGATCGGAGGGTGCGCCAAGATCCCTCGAAGATGAGAAGCAATGCCCAACGACTCCATAGCGCCCCATGCCACTCCATACGTGGGGACCAATGCCTTGGCCTCAAGGCGCGAAAGCTTCGCCCTGTCCTTTGGGTCCCCAAAGATAAGAAATCGATGGGGTCCCTCAGGAGGACGACGGCCTCCGTCACCACCACCAGGAGGGGGAGGGGGCGGGGGAGCAGCAGCAGCCTCAGCCATGGCTATCTGCAAGAAAAAGAATAGACAAAATAAACGAAACACGCTATCATGCAGACAAATATAAACTACTATAACCCCTAAAAGCCTAAAAATATAAGAAATAAGGAAAACCCTAGAGTGAAACTAAAAACGAACCAAAATCAAATAAACTAAAAAGGAAACAGAAACTAAATTTGAACCTAAGAAATCCTAAAGATCACCTAAGAAAAGGAAATAAAACCCTAAATAAATCCTAAACAAACTAAATGAAGAAAAATAAACTAAAATAGAGACTAACATAAAAACCTAAGTAAAAATAGAAAGAGAAATAAAACTAAAATAAAGCTCAAATTCAAAATGAGAAACTTATAAAAAGAATTAAACTACTAAATTAAACTAAGGAAATTGCCTTAAAATAAAAACTAAAAACTAACACCTAAAAATTAGAAACTAAAAGATACGACATTAACGCTAAAAACTAACTAACAAAAACTAAACTACTGAAAACTAAAAATGGAAACCAACAAAACTAAGAAATAAAATTAGATTAAAACTAAACTAACGTTTAACTAACAATTCTAATATAAACCTAAAATAAATTTAACAAGGAATAAAAAGTGGAATTAGTATTAGAAAATTAATTATTAAAACTCTATGTATTCAATTATTTATTTATTTATTTATTGATTTTTTTTTAAAACGGTCGCGGGCGCGACCGCGATGGCAAACACGGCCGCGACGGTTAACTCGGCCAAGACCTAGCCTGCGATTTCCCGCGATCAAAATTAGAGACAAAACCACTTTATTTCTTTAATGTAATCGAGATAAGCATGTATTAAACTAAAATCTAACAAAACTAAAACATTTCAAAAACCTAAAACCCTAAATGAACAAGAAATTAGATGATCATAGAGAGAGAATGCAAAACATATGTAAGGTCTACGACTGCAAGATCTATCTAGACGCGGATCCGTGAACGAGTGCGGAATCCTCGTTGACGGTTAGACGGACAACTCTCAACCAACGGAACACGGAGACTATTAGACGCTGAACGAACGACACACGAACGATCCTACGAACTAATTCTCTCCGAAACGGCACTCACCTAGCTGATAAACTCGAGATCGCCTTTTGCTTAATTCCTCACGAATTCTGCTAAAAGTCCCCTAATGATTCGAGTCTATCCCTAATTATAGACCCTGATTCGAGTCTGATGTGGGCCAAACTCGAATCTGGCCCAAGGCCCATTCGAGTCTGTCCACAATGACACTCTCGAATCTAGCCCATTCGAATCTAAGGATACATTCGAATCTATCACAGATTCGAATGTCTTCCTTTACCTATTCGAATCTAGCCAATACACTTAAACACTTAAGTGATGAAACTTATGTTTTACTTATGCTTGAGTTAATCTTTGACCTTTATGTTTGAACTTCTTGTAATAAGTTACATCAAGTTCAAACACACAATCAATAACAGTCAAGCACATATAAACATATCTAACACATACTTGCTAAAATCACTATGCAGAATCACTTAGACTGCTATCGTCACACAGGATGTACCAACAGACTCCCCCTTGACGATAGCTTCTAATAATTCACACATTTGACTTAAAAAACTTTGTTTATTTATTGATTCAAAATACTACCAGCATACTAACCTTTCTCGACACATACCTTGACTACATTTTCATACTTATTAGCTTCACCGTCCATATGTGTATCACTTGAGATCTTACAGGCATGCAAAATGTGAAGATCATCTTTGGAGAGGTTTACCAGGTGAAGAGGGTCGTAGACTCTAAGAATAACATTTTCTTCTAAGTCTTCCATGACCGCTTCCCCAGTTTCCGTGTCAGCATACCACCACTTCAGATTCTTCAGAATATTTTGTGGCATCGGCTTGAGAGGAACCTTCCTAAGACATCTAGCCGGCTTATAGTGGATCCTCATCCAAGGTCGTCCAGTTAGAGGATCAATACGTGACGGATCCTCTACTCTTCTCCCGACCCTTGGATTCAAACGCTCGAATTTCCTTGATCTCCCCTCCTTTCTTATGATTCTTTCAATTACGCTCGCATAGGGATCATTGCCAATGTTTATCAAATCTTTCCATGCTAGCGCAGTGATTTCGATCTTTGGCAGGGAGTTGAATGCTTTTAATGTTCGCCTCATGTACTGAAGCCCGTCTTTCATTTTAATTACAAATAGCTGCAGATCTCTATCAAAGAACCAGCTTAAAATTCGCTCAGACAGCTTCCCAGTACCTGGCACTCTCATTGTCTTTTTAATCGCTACTTCCTTCTTTTCAGCCCTGAACCATAGTTTTCGTTTTTCTTCATTAGTTAGCTCTCTTGCAGGTTCTTCTGTTGATGGCTGAGGATTCAATGCAGCATTTACTATATCTACATTGACAATTCTATTTCCATCAATCATGTAGGTATCGGTAATAGGATTCTGTTGCACAACTATCTCATCAGCTTCATCATCCTCATCAGCGACTACCTCATCATCTGACTGCCAGTCCACTACCTCTTCTGGCATAAACTCACCTTCCTCCAGCTCTTCATCTTCATTATCAAAACCTACATCCAGAGGATCATCATCGAGATCCATGAGCGCGTCAATCATCTCACTGATTTCAAAGTCTGTAGGTTGTTTAGATGAACTAGCCTCACCCATTTCTCCTTCGCCTTGACTAGGCTCCCCTTGAATTTGTGTAGCTTGAGCTGCACGAAAATCTACAGACTCATTCTCTTTATTTGCACCGGGATCATTGCCTTCGTTATCATCTCTTCGCTGTACCTCCTGATCCTTACAACTTGTCTCCCCCTGAGTTTGTAGATTTTTCATCAGTTGCTCAAGGAGGGACCTCATTGATCTGATTTCTGAAGACTGATCAGCAATAAACGATTTTAGCTATGTGTTTTCGTCTCTTACAGTCTCCACAATCTTTCTTAATTCTGCATTCTCCTTGTCAAGATTAGAGTTATGCTCCTGGAGCTCACCGACAGCTTTTGTAAGGGATATGATTTGAACATGCTGAAAGTCAACACGTCCTTTGAGTTGCATGAATCTTTGATTTTCAGTATATGCAGCTGACGTAGATGGAATGGACTGAATGGGAGATGGGATGAATGGTGGTGGAATGTATGGTTCATGATGCTGAGGTGGCGGTGATGGTGGAGCTGTGGCTTGTGGTTGGGTTTGGGTTTGAGGCTGAGGTTGTGCATCGGACTCTGATGATGTCCCCTGCATGAATCTGTGACATTTGGCCCTTTGCCTCACCAACGAAGAAACCTCCTCTTCTTCAAAATCTGAATCCTCAGATTCCCTGTCCTCTCGCCTCCTCGAACCTCCTTCATTCACAATCAACCTCGATCCATAGGTTCCAATTTGAATTTCGGGATCTGCAGCTGCTGGTTCAGGAACTTCCTCTGATTCTGATTCGGATTCTGAAGATGTTAAGCCTTCATCTGCCCTTTCTGGCACATATTCCTCTACATCCCGAAATACATCATCTTCATCTTCTGGGGGACTAAGCAGCTCACCCACTAATGCTGCTGCAACATCTTCATTGGCATGGGGACCAGATGCCCATATTTCCTCCAGTGTTTGAGCAATCTGCTCGGATTCGGGAACTGCACTTGAAGGCCCTGCTTCCTGTGCTTGGGGCTGTTCGCTCGTAGAAGGCCTGGATGCCTGGATTTAACTCGCGGCTGGTCTCTGTCGGCGTCTTGGATCACGCGGCTGAGCACGCGGCTGTTGTTGTTGTTGACGTTGCTGTTGTTGTTGCTGTGGTTGAATCTCAACGACCCCTGCCCAGTTGGCATCTCCCGGGGCGTGAAACTCCCTATCCACAATCGCTCCAAACAATGGACGCGCCACCGGAACAGCTAATCTTCCTCGATGTGAGGAACAGTCAGCAAAAATGCGTTTGTCCATAACATTTACGCTCAGAGAGTCATCTGACTGTGGCAAATTTGGCAAGAAGTGCCTTATCAACATCATGACGAATCTTGGATACAGCAGAAACCTTTCCCTTTCAGGAGCCGTAAGCTGATGGACGAACTCCGAGAAGAACATTTGTGAGAAGCTGAACTTCCGATTATACACCAGTGCAATAACCCCAGATTGGATCTTTGACACTATGTAGTCAAATCCAGCCTTCTTCGGCGCAAAGCAAACCATGAAAACGTGCACCAAGAATCTCCACTGCCCTATCAGGCCACTCTTCATATATGATGACTTCGCAACATCCAAACTATATCCCATCCTCAGAAACGCGGTCTGCCTAATACTTAACGGGAAGTCAATAGGCCCGTCCTCCTGTTCCTGTGTTCCCAACTGCAGAACCTGTCGCAACATATCTGCAGAGAAGACTAGCGGCTGTCCAGCAATTCTGGTTCTTAGAACTGTCGGGGTGACAGTACAATCAACCTGTAAATGGTCATAAAACTGCCGTACATACGAAATGACTATTGGAATGTTATGATACAACGCATAGCTAATCCTAGATTCAGCTAGGAAATCCAAAACTTGGCGAAAACCCTGCGCCTCAGGGATATTATTATCAGGATTAAGGACCATATTATGCTTTGGGATAAAAGCTCGAGCCGCCATATCTGCACAATAAACAAAACTGTTAGACTCATTAAAAATCAATAAACTTGTTTAAATTCAAATTTGTTTTATTTTGTACTTGATTAAATACAAAATCTAACACAATTAAATTTCACAAGTTTAATAAAATTTAAATTAAACAAAGTAAATAAAGTACAGATTCGAAAGTAACAGATTCGAAGTGTCCATATTCGAGTGTAATGGACAGATTCGAAAAGTCCCTATTCGAGTCTAATGGACAGATTCGAATATCATGGTCATCTCGAATCTAATGACAGATTCGAGAAACCCATGAACAGATTCGAATCCAAGAATAGACTCGAAGCCCCGTCGGCCATTGTTTCAACAAAACCCAAGATTTTAACCATTTTGAACTTGGTAAATCACATACATTAGTTCAACTAGGTTCTAATCCTTGATTTATGCTTTTAATTTGATATTTTATAGGCCCAAACTTAGTTATTTAGCAGAAACCCTATTTTGACCCATAAAACTTCAAAATTTGATGTTTTAGCCTAAACTTGTGTATAAAACTACATAAATCTTGTACAATCAAGTTGATTATACCTAGATGCAAGAGTAGAATCGAACACACAGTCTTCAAACTCGACAAAATGTCGTTTAGAAGGATTACGATAGACTCGAGAAAATAGATTCGAGATCGCCTTGACAGATTCGATAGTATAGATTCGAAAACAGATGGAGTTAATGACCTTTACTGTTAACCTATTTATACCACCAACCCTCGAGTCTAAGCATAGATTCGAATCTACTGACAGATTCGAATTACTCCTTATTCGAGTCTGTCTTAGATTCGAAACCACCAACACTTAGAAAAATTTCGAAAATTTTGAAATAATTTCAACTTTTCCAACTTTTTTCTACGGTATTGTGTAACCAGATAAACTATGCCAATTCTTTTACCCTAAGCTCAAGATAGTTCACGCATTGTTTATTTTATCCAACTTTGAATGCACCCTCAGTAACTTTTGACCTTTTCCCTAAGTAAAAATTAAACTAAACTAAAATAAAATAAAATTAAAATAAAATAAACTAAGGTAAAAAGAAAAGAAAATAAAATAAAATAAAATAAAATTTTGACTAAAAAATTTAATCTAGACTTAAGCTATAAAAAATTTACAAGCTAAGCTAAATACTAAACAACATATTTTTGATGAGTATAGTCTAAGAGAGGTTCAATCAGATAGCGATGTCTGATACTAACTTTAACACTTAAACTTTCACACTTAGGAATTTTTGATACCTTTGATTGTTTGTCGTGACACACTTATTTAGCCAATTGTTGGTATTTTACCCTGTTAAACATTCTACATTTCGGAATATCCCTTGGCCTTTTTATTTATCAGGAAATTATCTTACGTGACTCAGACATAGACATACTTTTATGATCAAGGCACACAGACAAAGATTCTAACTTGTTGGTATTTGCAAACTTTCTTTAAAAGACAAACATCGGACACAGGTCTGTATTTTCATACAACAAAGTGTCTTAGTTCGACTTAAGGTTTATTTTTAAAGTTAGCAGACAGCGGTGACAGGTCTGTACTGACGTACAACAAAGCGACATATCTGCTAACCCGAATCTAAACAGAGACAACAGGTCTGTACTTACGTACAACAGAGTTGCATGTTTTCGACTCTCAGTTACATATGATATTTCTATTCTTTCCATTTTTAGATGTATTTGATGTTGTCATACATCCCCAGAAAGTTTGCATACCTCATTTAGACTCAATGTTTGTATGTCTTGTACATAAAAATTAAGACCGATTGGTCGTACATCTAAGTTAGTGACACGCTTGACTTTTTCTAGAATATTTTATTAGCCTTGAGATTCCCTATATGTATTATGCCTACCAACACATCAAACTAAATAAAGTATAACACTTAGGATTTAGTTGCATTATGTGTGAAAGCCTAAATATTTAGAGTCTGTAACTACGGTGCTAATTTTCGTCACTTTAAACCTATGTATCTAAAACTTAACTCTTTTTTCTGATATTCTCCTTTTTTTTATTTTTGTAATTTTCTCTCTTTTTTCTTTTATTTTTCATAAGAAAAGCAGTAAAATAAGCTAACCTACTAACTTACTAAAGATAGAAACTTACTAAAAATAGAAACTTTCCTAAATTAGCAGATTACTGAAAAGAAAGAAATACTACTACTCTACAATAAAATAAACTTACTACTACTAAGGTCAAATTACTCTGGGTTGCGCATTCCATTCAGTTGAATTAAATACTCAAACCGTGACTTATCAAACGCTTTGGTAAAGAGATCTGCATTATTATCTTCTGTTGCCACTTTTACCAGTTTGATTAAGTTCTTTTCAGCACAATCACGAATAAAATGATGCCTTATGTCTATGTGCTTTGTTTTGTTGTGTTTGACTGGATTATTAGTTATAGCAATAGTAGACTGGTTATCTATCCTAATTGGAGTTTGAGTGTAAGCCAAACCGTAATCCCGCAATTGTTGTTGTATCCACAGAACCTGTGAGCAGCAACTACCAGCAGCAACATACTTGGCCTCGCACGTTGACACGGCTACCGACGTTTGTTTCTTGCATTGCCAGGACACCAGTCTCCCTCCTAGGAACTGACAACCTCCAGTCGTTGATTTGCGCGTCAAGCTGCATCCTCCGTAGTCAGAAGCTGTGAACGCCTCCAACTCTAGATCTCCCTCCGCGTGATACCAAAGTCCCAGCTTCGGTTTCGACTTGAGGTATCGTAGAATCCGCTTCACATCTTTCATATGCATCTCCTTCGGATTCGCTTGAAACCTTGCACAAATACAAACAACAAACATAATATCAGGTCTTGAAGCAGTTCAATACATAAGTGACCCAATCATGGCCCGGTATAAAGTCGGATCCACATCGGTATCACTTTCAGTACCCGGCCCGAGATTGTGATTCACTTGAATCGGCGTGCTGAAGTGGGCAGTCAACTTAGTTCCCTCCATTCCAAACCGTTCTAATATGTCATAGACATACTTAGTTTGATGGATGAACATCCCTTCCTTCTTTTGGTCAACTTGTAACCCTAAAAAGAAATTCAACTCCCCCATAGCACTCATCTCGAACTTAGACTTCATCACCTTCTCGAAATCTTTGCACATCTGTTCGTCTGATGATCCAAAAATGATATCATCGACGTACACTTGTACCAAGATAAAGTGTTCTCCCTTCCTCTTCACAAATAGAGTACTATCTATCCTACCCCTTTCAAAACCGTTTTCTAAAAGATGGTTGGATAAAGTCTCATACCACGCCCTAGGTGCCTGATGTAATCCATAAAGAGCCTTATCTAAGCGATATACTCTATCAGGATATTTGGGATCTGTAAATCCGGGCGGTTGTTCTACATACACCAACTCCTTCACTTTCCCATACAGGAAAGCACTCTTAACGTCTAGTTGATATACCTTAAAGCCTTTGAAGGAGGCAAACGCTAGAAACAACCTAATGGCTTCCAGCCTTGCTACTAGTGCAAAAACTTCGTTGTAATCGATTCCCTCCTCTTAGTTGAAACCCTTTACAACTAATCTCGCCTTGTTGCGCGTGACTATACCCCGATCGTCTCTTTTGCACTTAAAAACCCATTTGGTTCCTATTGCAATCTCCCCTCGAGGTAACGGAACTAACTCCCACACTTCTAGTTTCCTAAATTGTGAAAGTTCTTCCTGCATCGCTTCAACCCAGGAGTTATCCTTAAGTGCCATTTGCACATTCTTAGGCTCTACTTGCGATATGAAACATGAATAAAGACATGTGTGATATGCCTCGGAGTCGTTTATCATCGACAACAACACGGTGTTGTTATTTACACTACTCCGAGTCTTCACACCCTCGTTAGGATTTCCTATGATGCTTTCTATTGGATGGTTCTTGTTAATCCTAGAGGTCTCTATTTCATCAACCCTTAGATTATCTCCTAAGTTGGATCCTATTTCACCTAAAGGGGGAACAGGCTCAGCTTCTACATTTTCCTCCTCACGGACGTTTTCCTCAGAGTTAGAACTTGAAGCTTGAGTCTGATTCTCAGTGTTAGGTGCCTCTTGATCAGCAACTTCTGGAGATCCATCTACAGTCGCAGTAGGCTCGGATGTAGATTCGAACGTGGTCCTTGGAAAGAATTGGCCATCGTCGTTCAGATGCAACGTCGCCATGTCCTTCTCGATTGTACCTGCATTATCATCCAGAGGAATGTTAAATAACTCAAATAACTTATCATAGTCAAATATCCATTCCGGACCAGTTTGGGGTTCATGTGTATAACTTGTGACTTCAATGTTATACACAATCTCCACAGTACCAGTTGTTTTGTTAACACCCGTTTGTTTGGTGAGTTTGGCACATAACCTAGGAAGTATCCTTCGTCAGCCTTTTCACCAAACTTCGGTTGATGTTTTGTTCTTAAAAGTGTGCATGGTACTCCAAACGGTTCGAATCCAGTTAAGTTAGGTGGCCGTTTATTCAAAATTTCATAGCATGTTTTGTTCAATGATTTGACTGTAAGGACTCGGTTTAAAATGTGGCACGCGGTATTCACTGCCTCCCCCCAAAACATGGTAGGAAGCTTTGAATCCGAAAGCATAGTCCTTGCAGCCTCAATCAAAGTTCTATTTTTACGTTCGGCCACCCAATTCTGTTGAGGTTCATATGGTGCACTGAATTGATGCACTATGCCCTTTGATAGGCAATATACACCAATTACAGTGTTTTTGAATTCAGTTCCATTATCACTACGAATATATTTAACCCTAGTTCCGTATGAGTTCTCCACTTGGTCCAAGAACCCGATGAGCCTTGCAGCCGTCTCGTCCTTCGTACCTAAAAAGAAAACCCAAGAAAAACGTGAGTAATCGTCAGTGATAACTAAGCAGTACCAACTACCTCCAATACTCCTTTTGTTGATTGGGCCGAAAAGGTCCATGTGCAACAGATCGAATGTTGAGGCTATGGAATTCTGCTTCTTGGACTTGTGTGTCTTCTTGTGCTGTTTGCCCTTCATGCAAGGTAGACACTTATCCTCGAACTGAAAACTTTTCATGGGCACACCCTGCACCAGACCATGCTTCGTTATGTAATTCATCTTTCTCAGGTGCAGGTGAGCCATGCGTCTGTGCCACAGTACGGATTCCGTCTCCGAAGCTTTGGATAGTAGACAAATTGGCCCCATCGAAGTCTCTGGCTTGTTCATATCCAGCATGTACAAGTCGTTCTTCCTTGGCGCCCGCATCAACACCCATTCTTTAGGAATTTTGAATCCAGGCTTTAGCACTAACACCCCAGTGTCAGTAAATAACACCGAGTTCTTCTTATCACAGATTTGAGATACACTAATGAGATTATGAACCAGTTTATCAACGTGATAAACTTGGTCCAATTTTATTGTCCCATTAGTGACCACTCCGGTACCCGTGATGTTTCCACCCTTGTTACCAGCGAATGATACGAATCCCCTATTACCCCCCTTGAAGTCTGTGAGAAGACTTCTTTCCCCCGTCATGTGCCTGGAGCAACCATTGTCGACGAACCACTTGTTGTTTGGACCTGTAGTTATCTCGTGCACATGAAAGAAAAGAGGTTAGTTATCACGGGGAACCCAAGCCATGACTGACTTGGTAATACCATTCTCGTCCACATACGTGAACTCTTTCAAGTACCCATCTCGCCTTTCAGGTGACTTGAGCCTTTGAACTGAATTCTGTTGTGGTGCCGAGTGATTTAAGTTCACTCTTTGCCTTGGTGTAGGCATTTGTTGTGGAGCTCTGGAATAATTTCTATTATATGCCATTTCTGACTGTGATCCTTGAGCTCTTACCGGTGCATATTGTCTAACTGGAGTATGAGACCTAACTGGAGTATGTGACCTGCTAGGTGTGGTGCTCCTATAGACTTGTTGTGGTGCTGACCTAGATTGATTAATGACACGATTCGGTGAATTTGTCCTAATCACTTCCTTTGGTCCAACCTTAACCGGTGTGTTTTTCACAACTTGTTTGGGTGCGGCCTGCACAGTTTTCTCGGTAGGTTGAGAACTACTGCTGCTTGCCACACTGGGTGAGGGCTTGACAGGTGTTGGATTCACTGTCTTAGGGTTAACATCGGCTTTCCTAAGTGGACAGTGAGAAGCAACATGTCCTTTCTCGTGACATCTGAAGCAAGACATCTTATCCATGGACTTTTTGTTTGTTCCCTTAGATCTAGGTGTCTCACTAGTGTCTACTTCCTTTGGTACAGCTATGATGTCTGACTCGTCGACCTGGTCAGCCCATGAAATTTTCTGTTTTCCTGCAGGTGTTTCACTGGAGGAAGACACAAATTTCACTTTCTTGACCTTGACGGTTGAGTCAGCCACCTTAGGTGCATTTTCTACTATAGGCTCTGGTGTCGGTTCAGGTAGGTCCTCTAAGTCTACTGACTTGTCAGTTTTCTCCTGAGGCTGAGGCACATAGTTTGCATTGAATGGTGGAGGAATTTCGTGAAAACCTAGACCTACGGGCTTCTTAGACTGTCGTTGGGCATCTAAGACTTT
Organism: Centrapalus pauciflorus; assembly: GCA_020465985.1. Taxonomy (NCBI): domain Eukaryota; kingdom Viridiplantae; phylum Streptophyta; class Magnoliopsida; order Asterales; family Asteraceae; genus Centrapalus; species Centrapalus pauciflorus. The sequence continues at coordinate 76,585 of JAANYP010006026.1, read as the reverse complement.
CCCTAGATTTAAGCTTGAATTCCTAAACTTCTCCAACTTGCTGTTTGCCTCTGCTACCTTAACCTTGGTCTCAGCTAGCTCTATATCCTTGTCCTTAAGACTTTTTGTTAAGGCCTCTACGTGCTCATACATAAGTTCTATCCTAACACACTGCTCACTGAGTTTGTCTTTTAGAACTACTACGTCCTGAGCATCAGCCTTAAGCTTTTCTTTTAAATCTTGCTTTATATCATATAGGCTAGCGTTTTCAAATTTTAAATTCTCATTTTGAGTAGATATGGTTTTATGTGATTCTAAGACTAGATTTAACCTATCATTAGAAGTAGCACACAAAGCACATAATTCTTGAAATAGAGAGTAAGATAGACTAACCTTAGAGTTATCAGATTCCACGTTGGCCATCTGAGCAGCAAACTCCAGCACTGTCTGATCATTCGCCTTCTCTACCCACATTGGACTGCTGTCCCGTGTAGTCTGCTCGTTCCCATCACACCCCGTTTCTGTGACTTCAGCCATGAAGGCTCTAGCATTCGACTCAGGATGTGAACTCCAATCATACGTGCCATCTAGCTGTCTATCTGAAGTGACATTGGATAGAAGACCCGCTAGATTGGCCTGTCCAGATGAGGAACTTGGAAGGTATCGTTGTTGGGACTGATTTTGGTACTGTCCCTGATGCTGACTCTGTCCTTGGTATGTCTCTACCTTCGGTCTCTGACACTCCCTGGCGAAGTGTCCCAATCCCTGACAGTTGTAGCATTTCACCTTGGACTTATCAAACCCGATCCCCTTGTTATTCATTTGCAGATTCCTCCCAGTTCTTTTGATGAATCTTTTTACCCTCTGGGTCACCATGGCCAGTTGCCACTTAAGATCCATTTCCTCTAAGTCATCAGGGTCGACCTGATCGTAATCTTCATCCCATAGAGCTGGGTCATTGATTTTCCCTTGAACACAATTTCCGTATGCGGCCACAAAAGAAGCAAGTAGATTCAGATGCTCTTCCGCTGACTTTGCGCTCATGGGCATCTTCGAATAACTCTGACTGTTCGATGCCTGTTGGACTTGAGGTTGCGGTTCTTCCGATCTTCCTAATCCTAAGAACGCGCGATTCAATGAGTCATCAGACTCTACTGGCGATGACGTTTCTCCGGTGAAAAACGCTGTAGCACTCTTCGGTTCAGCTGTCACTGATGATTTAGATGTCTTTCCAAAATACATTGCCGGATTCTGGACTTGCTCGTAATCAGTCTCAGCCTTAATCAACTCGAAGTGATATGCCCTCAACGTTCCCACAATGTCATCAAGTGATTGAGTATAGTATTTGTCCTCATTCAGCTTAATCATTGCCACGTACATAGCCCATTTGGCTGGTAGGGCATCAAGAAGCTTGTTGTTCTTGTCAGTGTCCGAATACTCAATTCCATGACTTTCAAGTTTCGTTATCAGATGATAGAACCTCGTGATAATATCATCCAACTGTTCATCCTTAATTGCCTTGAAAATCGCAAACTGTTGTTTCAACAGCTCTGTACGCTTTCTACGCACCCGAGGATTACCCTCACACCTTTTCTCGAGAGACTCCCAAAGTTCCTTCGACGTCCTTTGAGTCCGAAATGTGTGCAAAATATCTTGAGGTAAAGCCATACGGATTATGGAGAAAGCTTTGTTTTCGGCTTCAAATAATTTCTTGTCATCTTCTTTCATCATCTGATATGACAAGACCTTTTGACGGCCTTCAACTTCAGATACTGGCGGGACGTACCCTTCATCTATGCACACCCACATGCGCATATCATTGAATCGTACAAAATCTGTAAAACGGTCCTTCCACCAGTAATAGTCCTCAACTTTCATCAGCTTAGGCGGTGCATTTGCCTTCCCAACTTTGTGGTCCATTTCTAAGAATTTCTGAAGATTAGACATCTTTTCGAAAGAAATTGAATTGACCCTTAATTAATTTAATTCGAAACTAATGTGGATTAACTCTTTCGAATCTAGATAGATTCGAATGTAATTAGATTCCAATTTATTTGGGATTAAATTCGATTAAGTGTTTTAATTCAATTAAACTCGAAATATGTCAGATTCGAGATATCCTTAGATTCGATGGGGAACAAACTCGAATTTCAGCAGATTCGAAACACAGATTCGAAACAATACTAGACTCGAAATAAACTCGAAACTAATGTAGACTCGAGATCCTATTCGAATGAAGCACTAAATTCGAAACAAGGTAGATTCGAAAATCTCTGAAATTGACTCGAAAGGAGCGTATTTAGGTTAGACTCGAGACTAAAGTGAAACCCTAATTACCCCTATAGATTCGAGCGCCGCAAACTCGAAAAACGGCTAACACTTTGATTTTTTGACGTTTTACAGATTAAATCACTATTTTTCGAACGAAAAATAGTGATTTCGATCAAAAACGTGAAAAACCACAAAGTGTTTCCCGAATATGAATTTGCTAAGCTTGAAAACACGTTTTTGAGAGCAAAACCGTCCAACTAGCGTCAAGAAACCTAGAATGTATCTGATGAACACGAAGAACACCAAGAACACTCCGTAGTCTCTGATACCACTTGTAAGGTCTACCACTGCAAGATCTATCTAGACGCGGATCCGTGAACGAGTGCGGAATCCTCGTTGACGGTTAGACAGACAACTCTCAACCAACGGAACACGGAGACTATTAGACGCTGAACGAACGACACACGAACGATCCTACGAACTAATTCTCTCCGAAACGGCACTCACCTAGCTGATAAACTCGAGATCGCCTTTTGCTTAATTCCTCACGAATTCTGCTAAAAGTCTCTAATGATTCGAGTCTATCCCTAATTATAGACCCTGATTCGAGTCTGATGTGGGCCAAACTCGAATCTGGCCCAAGGCCCATTCGAGTCTGTCCACAATGACACTCTCGAATCTAGCCCATTCGAATCTAAGGATACATTCGAATCTATCACAGATTCGAATGTCTTCCTTTACCTATTCGAATCTAGCCAATACACTTAAACACTTAAGTGATGAAACTTATGTTTTACTTATGCTTGAGTTAATCTTTGACCTTTATGTTTGAACTTCTTGTAATATGTTACATCAAGTTCAAACACACAATCAATAACAGTCAAGCACATATAAACATATCTAACACATACTTGCTAAAATCACTATGCAGAATCACTTAGACTGCTATCGTCACACAGGATGTACCAACACAAACCTAAAAGAACACCTTCTAAAACTGAGATTGAAAGAAAGGCCAGAATGAAGGAAGTCAAACTCTCACTATTTTACAAATAGCTATACCTAATGCTTATCAACATCAGTTTAAAAAGTTTTATACTGCTCATTCTCTATGGCTTGCTTTAGAGAAAAGATTTGCTTGCAATGCTAGCACCAAAAGAAATCAAAAAGATCTTTTAAAACAGCAGTATGAGAATTTTACTGGTGGAAAGAATGAAAACCTTACTCAAATCTTTGATAGGTTTAATAAGTTGATAGGTGAATTGGAGAGTGCTAAGGTTAGTCTGGACCAAGATGAGGTAAACAGAAAATTCCTCAGGTCTCTTGGTGAAGAGTGGACTGTGTATGCTGTACAGTGGAGAACAAAGGACACTCTAGATGAAATAGAGCTGGATGATCTCTACAACAGCTTGAGAGTGTTTGAGTCTGAGATAGAGAATAAAAAGAAAACTTTTTCTTATAATCAAAACACCACTCTATTATCATCTGCATCTAATGATAAATTAAACTGCTGTGATGTAACATCCTCGGATTTAAATTATTATATTTGAAGTTTATTAAGTTTAAATTTGTAATTTAAGTTGAATTATGTAAGTTAAGTTGGTACTGATTTTGGATAAATTATAAAGTTGGTTGCATTATATGGAAATTTAGTAATTTAGAAATTTAAATTATTAAGTGAAATAATTATTAATAATTGTTAAGGAAAATAAAATAAAGATGGAATCTTTTATTTTATAAAAAAAATCAGTATTTAATGGAACCGGTTAATTTGAGGGACTAAAAGTGACAAAATTGGAAATTTGGAATAAAAGGGAATGAAAGACCCATTTTGTCTTTCATTATCATAAATCACTTTCTCTCTCTAAACCTCTATCTCTCTCTCGGCTCTCTCTCTCTCTCTCTAAATTCGAAGATCATCAAAGCTTGGATTTTGAAGCTGAAAATCGGAAACAAGATTGGTAGGAAGGATATACCAACACTGCAATCATCGATTTAAGGTAAAAATCTTTTAAATTTCAGAATATTGAACATTTGGTTCGGTTTTTATATGAACCGAAAATTTGATTTTGGAGTTGCAATTATGGATGCATGTGTTATATAGTTGAAGATTCGTTTAAATCTAGTATATGAAATGCTGTATATTGAATTTCAGCTTCTGATTCACACCATAAGTATGATTTTTGGAGATTTGTGTGTGTTTATGTGTGTGTGTTCGAACGGTTGAACAAAAAGGGTCAAAAAGGAGTAGATTTGGTATGTAAAAGTGTTAATATTGATGTTAAAAGGGTTGAAAATAGATGTATTTTAGTTTGTATAAGTTATTTCATATATTGAATTAGAACCAGAAACGATGGGATTAAATCTGAAATTTGACAAAACTGCACAAGTATGAACATAGTGGGATCCGAATTCGGATCCGAGATGAACTCGGATCTGGTCCGAATTCGGAAGAGGCCCGGATTTCTGGAAAATTAATATATCAAAATATTTTTAAGTATTGGAATTTGGATGGGGGTCCGAATTCGGTTGGGGACCGAATTCGGATGTGCCCGAACTTGTAATGTGATCCGAAATTGGCTTTTGGTCCGAAATGTGATAATCAAAATGGTAAAATATTTATAAGTGTTGTATTTCGGATGTGGGTCCGAATCCGGTTGTGGACCAAAATCGGATATGGCCCGAACTTAGTATATGTCCGAAATAGGGCTTATGTTGGGACCGAATTAGGGATTCATATGAGAACCGAATTGGGGGTCCGAATTCGGGTGGGGTCCGAATTCGGAACCTGGATCCGAAATATGGATCAAATATTGCAAAACTTGTAAATTTTAGTTTTATGAAATTAAACAGTTATTGACACGATGTGTTGTTACAACTGACTAACAGGTCCCTTGTGGTGTTGTTTAACCCACAGTGGGGTACTTTGTGGATCCGGTTGAAAGCCCGAGGAGAAATAAAATTGATTAAAGATTAATAACGCACGCACTGTGAGTACAGTAGATTTCGCATGTTTATATTTGTTTTATGTAAGCTTTGCCTGCTGAGACCTGTTGCTTCAATTATTTGTTTGGAATTCTACTAACTTGCGTAGATTTAGATGCACATTCTTACTTGTTGCATGTCCTTTCGGTTGTTGTGCATCTAGTGATGGACCGGTGGGTCGCATCGATTACTCTGATGTTACTGTGCTATATGACCTGGAGCTGATCCCTCCTAGGCCCGGTAGGCAGTATGTCATCCCCGATCGTACGTTTGTCTCAGATGGTATGTTTAAATGCCGAGCTGTGGGCTCGAAGGGGCTGCGGCTCTGGTCCGTACTTTGTGTACGAAGAGGATATCCGATGTTGGTCATCTGTGTTATCCTTGGGCTTCATAAAAATTTATAAAATGCGCAATCTATGTATTCACTAAGCATTCGCTTACGTTTTAGTTGTTGAAATTTTTATAGGAAAAGGAAAATCAGCTGCGGGACCATCTAGCTAGGTTGTTGTATGAAGTGAATTGAAGACTCAGTTGCTTATTTGGTAACTTATTGTTGAGATTAATGTTGTAATAAATTTGGGACAATGTAATGTAATGGAAGTTTTTAGATATAGACATGTAACCTTTGTAGCACTGTAGAGTGATTTGAAACTGTTGTAATACTTTATTTTGTACTTTAATTGCTTCCGCACTTTAATTAAGTATTCAGATCATTATGTAATTGATGTATTGGTGATTAATCCTGGGTGTCTTGTTAATGGTGGTTGTTGTGGCAAGGGTGTCACATGTGACTCTTTTACAGGTTCTGATGGCAACTCCTCTGAGATCAACTATGAGGCCTTTGTTGCAAGTGATGGATTGTTTGCCCTCAATGCTGAGGATCTGGAACAAATCCATCCAGATGATCTAGAGGAGATGGATTTAAAGTGGCAACATGCCATGCTGACAATGAGGGCTAAGAGATTTCTCAAAAGGACTGGTAGAACAAACTTTCAAGCCAGATCAGAAGGCAAACCAGCCTTTGACAAATCAAGGGTTGAGTGCTTCAAATGTCACAAACTTGGACACTTTGTCAGAGAGTGTAGATCATAAAGTCAGCAGCAGCCAAGAACCCAAAAGACCAGTCAGACACAACCTTCACAGGCTCTTGTTTCACAAGAGGACAATGTTTTTGACTGGAGTGACCAGGCAAAAGAAGAGTATCAAAATCAAGCTTTTATGGCAAAAACTACAAGTGCCACTTCCACTGACTTACCATCTGAGGTAAATGCTAAACTCTGCTCCCAAGCATGCAAAAATATGGTTAAAAAGTACAGAGATCATAATGAAAGCATGTGTAAAACTCTAGCTAAGATGGAAGAGAGAAGGTATGAGTATATTCAGGCAATAGAGGATATTAAAAAACAGATCAATGATTATAAAGATAATGAGATTCAGATGAGACATGATTAGACATATCACGAGTGGAAGAAAAAGAAACTTGTAGAGAAAATAGAGACTCTTAATAAGAAACTAGAAGAGGCTGAACAAAGGGTGCTGGAAGGCCACAAGAAAGTAGATAGTATAAACATTGATTTGGGTAACTTCAAGTTAGCCAACCAAAAGTTAGAACACCTAATGGAAGTTCAGTTCAAAGATAGGGTAAAGTCTCAACTAAATCTCAACGAAGGAAAAGGATACAATGCCACCCCACCTCCTTACAATAACAAATACATTCATCCTATGAGTGAAGTTGCTGATAGGCTTGTGAATGAAGCCCTAGATGAGAAGACGAAGACTGTAGCTCCTGTCCTTGAGGATAAGCCTAAGTCACTAGTACAAAAAAGGGCATTCGCCACGCCAAAAAACTGTGGCCATATACCTTTGGCCACAGTTTTTTTCCATTCAAATCGTGACCAATGGTCCCATCACTTTTGATACCTTAAGACTACATATAATATTTGTGACCAAATCATATGGAAAACTGTGATCATAGGCTAAAACTGTGGCTAAAAGTCAATCATTTTTAAATAATCGTGACCATAAAATATTTCTAGTCACGTGTGTTTCCTGAAACTGTCACAATGTGGTACATTTCGACACACATAAATAATTAAACCATGACGTTAACATACTTTGAAACACACATAAATAATTTAATCATGACAAATGAATATATTTAGACACACATAATAAATTAAATTGTGACCATCGAGTACATTTAGACACACATTAATAATTAAAATGTGACGATAAGATATATTTGGACACACATAAATAATTAAACAAACACCATAACATTATTTTAGTTACATGTTATTTCGTCTATTCATGATTGTTATGTAGTTTTACTCGCACATAATATAATAAATAGTCACCTTAAACTACTTATACTCACATATTTTTTCATAAATTATGACCATTGGTTGATTTTAGACACGCATAACAAAACAATCTGTGACAATCATTTTTCAATCCGGATCAAACCGAACAATTGAAATTCAGGTTAACTTGAATACAATTTTTAATTAATTTGGGACCGGCTGAAACCATCCGGTTTATGAAACAGCCGGTGACCAATGAACCGGCAAACAAAAAAACCAGTTTTTTTTTCTTTTGAAAATTTGGTTTTTTAGGATGGTAGATGACCAGTACATAGAAAAACTTATATAGACATTTATTTGCTTCAAGTTTTTATGTGCTAGGCGATGTGGGATCCAACAATATACAATAAACAAAAGAAAAATATATTGTCACAGTAAAATGTCATTATATTATGACAATTGATTACTTTTAGTCACGAATAACAAAATAAACCATTACCATGAAATACTTATAATCCTATTTTTTTAATCAAAATTAGTGTTTAATTTTAACCATATACAACATATTAAACTGTGACCATGAGATAGTTATAGAGTAATGTTCTTTTTTACATTGTGACCATTTATTAGTTTTAGCCACACAAAACAAAATAAACTGTGGCTTAAAACACTTATTTAAATTTTTTCTTTTATCATGATTATTATTTACTTTTAGACACACATAACATATTAAATTGTTATCATAAAGTACTATAGTGAAAAGTTTTTTTCTTAAACTCTGATCGTTGAATACTTTTTTCCACCCAAAATAAGTTAAACAGAAACCATAGAACAAATAATAGTCATACTTATTTTCTTTTATCATGAAATATTATTTGAGTTTACACAATCATAAGAAACTAAACCGTGACAATAATATACTTATAGTCAGGAAATATTTTCTTTTATCATGACAATTGTTTACTTTTAGCCACACTTAATCAATTAGATCATGACCATAAAATACTTACAGTCACAAATTTATTCTTTTACCATATGTGACTAATAAAGTCTAGCCTTTGGTCACACAAAGGGATTCTGTGACTAATTTCACAGTGTGTCCATTTTGGTCATAGAAAGGGATGTCCATGACCATATACGTATTTATCGTTACACTTAATATCCATCACAAGATTATTATTTGTAACTAATGAATGACCATGACAAATGGTCAAATTTGGTCACAGTTTTTAACCGTGGCTCGTAGATGTCACGATTCATATGCTCAACCATGACTATATGTATGAATGTGGTTTGTTATGTTCATAATTATTGAGCTAAAATGTGACAAAAATAATATTGCAACTTCATTTATGACCATTTAGTCACAGATAATCAAAACTGTGGCCAGACGAACAAAACAAAACAGTGACCATAGGTCCATTTTGTACTAGTGAGTTGGTAGATGGACTGGTTACTGATGTAGATAGTAATAATGAGGAAAAAAAGGGTAATCATAAAAACATGAGGGAACCCATATTAACCCCAGTTTCTAACCCCATTAAGGCTAATATATCCAAGAGAGAGAGAGAGAGAGTAAGGATGTTATTAGAGCCAACACCATGAGGGAAGAAACCAACAGTATGAAGAATAAGCCTAACAGTTTAAAAGGTAAAGAGAAGATGAGTGAACACATGCATGCTTCAAATGTCTCTGTACCTTCTAACTGTAATTTTGCATCTTCTTCCAAAACAGGTAAAAAGGGTAAAAATGTTCCAATGTGCACATGCCAAAAGCATGGTGTACAAAAGTTCCCCAAACAACAGCAGGTGAGGGGAAATCAAAGGAACAAGAATCAGTTCTTGTCACACAAAACTGGTTCTCCAATCAAAGCAGTCAAAAGATGTTTTCACTGTGGCAGGAAAAATCATTTGGCCAAACAATGCCTTTACAAGCCAATTGTTGAAAGGCAAACTCTTTTTCAAAAACAATCTATTTTACAAAAGCCAAAAGTTTTAAAGACTTCAAAATCTGCCACACCAGTTCCAAAGCACACAGTTGACCACAGGTTTGTAAAGGTCAACAAAAAGCAGCCTATACTGAGACAACAAGCTTTAAATAAAACTAAACAGAGTGTGAAACAGGAATGGCGTGTTAAAGGCAAAAACACAGTTCCAACTACTGATGTAAAATCTGGAACTATTAAGCCAAAACTGTTAACAACCAACATACAGTTCGATCTGCTAAAGCAAAATATGGAACTGTTAGTGCATCATCTGAGACTGTTGAAGCAACAATTGGAAAGAACAACTGGACACCTCATGTTATAACTAAATACTCATCACAGAATCCACCAGTGGACCTTATTAAGTTTAAAAAGACACAGACAATATTTAGTTATGTTAATGCACATGGTCAACCCAAAACCAGCTCGGTTTGGGTTTACTCCACTACTAACTGAGCTTTTGTTTGTGCAGGGCAACCACAGGAACCAACATAAGACAAGATGGCATATGGATAGTGGCTGCTATAGGCACATGACAAGCAATTCTGAGTGCTTGTCAAATTTCAAAAGCTTTGAAGGAGGATATGTTGTATTTGGAGGAAACTCCAAAGGAGGTAAGGTGACAGGTAAAGGTACTGTCAAAGTAGGTAACATGACTTTTAATGATGTATTGTATGTTGAACAGCTGAAGTATAATTTACTAAGTGTGTCTCAAGTATGTGACAAAAGGAATGTTGTTCTGTTCACAGACTCTGAGTGCATTGTCCTATCCAAAGATTTCAAAATACCTGAAAATCTTATTTTACTTAGAACACCAAGAAAGGACAATGTATACTGTTTGGACACTGAAAAATTATCTTCTGCTAATATCTTAAGCTGTTTAATATCCAAAGCATCAACTAATGAGTCTGCACTTTGGCACAGAAGGATGTGTCTCATGAAATTCAAATCTATGAATGCTTTAGTCAAACATAATTTGGTAAGGCGTTTACCACAAAAGGAGTTCATATGTGATGATCATTGTGTAGCCTGCCTCAAAGGCAAGCAACACAAAACTTCTCATAAGGCCAAAGAAGTAAATTCAATCTCAACTATATTACAACTCCTTCATATGGATCTTTTTGGTCCAAAATCTGTTTTGAGTTTGGATAAAAGAGCTTACTGTTTAGTCATTGTTGATGATTTCACCAGGTTTACATTGGTCTATTTTCTTAGGACTATGGATGAAACTGCTGAGTTAGTTAAATCCTTTATTCTAAAAATTGAAAACCAATCTAACTTAAAAGTAAAGGTGATCAGGTCAGACAATGGATCTGAGTTTAAAAATTATGAACTAAACAATTTCTGTGAGTCAAAAGGAATTGCAAAATAGTATAGTGCACCTAGAACACCACAACAGAATGGGGTAGCTGAAAGGAAGAATAGAACATTAATAGAAGCTGCTAGGACCATGTTAGCTGATTCCAAATTGCCAATGACCTTCTGGGCAGAGGCAGTTAATACGGCCTGTTATGTTCTAAATAGGGTCCAAGTTGTCCAGTCTCAAGCAAAAACTCCATATGAGTTGTTTCTCCATAAGATTCCCTTAGTTAACTTCCTAAAACCCTTTGGTTGTCCATGCACTATACTCTATACTAAAACTCACTTAGGTAAGTTTGAGAGTAAGTCTGAGGAAGAATTCTTTTTAGGATACTCCACACAGAGCAAAGCTTATAGAGTTTATAACAGTGTATCTAAAATCATTGAAGAAAGTGCCAATGTTGAGTTTAATGAAAACACTGCAAATATTAAAGGCACAGGTCCTAATTGGTTGTTTGATTTAGATTCTCTAACCAATTCTCTGAGTTTTGATGAGTATTCTATAGGAACAGTTGGAAACAATGCTCAAACTGGTAGCACAAATTCTCATTCTGCCAGTACAAATCCTCATGTTGCCAGCACAAAAGTTCAGACTGTTGGCACAAAGACTCAAACTGTTGAAGATTCTGATAGTTGGGATGAATACATTATTCTACCACTTCTCACTTGTGACCCACCTGGGGTCCTGATTGATGAACAAGACAAAGGTACAGAGTTTGAGGTACCAGTCCCAAGTCCTGAAGTAACAGCTCCACCAAATAGGGAAGCAGTCCCAACTCCAGATCAAACTGTTACTCATGAAGCAGAATCATCAAGCTGTGCAGAATGTGATGACACCAACCTAGGAAGCACAATTCAGGTAGAAAGTGAACCCACATTCAGGATTCACAAATATCATCCACTTAACCAGATCATGGGAGATCCACGCACACCTGTGCAAACAAGGAATATGATCCACAAGGAAACAACCGTTTCTAAAGAAGAAGTGCCTGAGTTCAGTCTAGCTGCATTTCAACATGCCAGCTTCATGTCACGACTAGAACCAAAGAAGGCATCTGAGGCACTGAAGGATCCATCTTGGATTGAAGCCATGCAAGAAGAGCTATTACAGTTCAAGATTTAGAATGTGTGGCAACTGGTTGAATTGCCTAAAGCGAAGAGGGCAATTGGTACAAGATGGGTATTCAGGAACAAAAAGGATGAAAGAGGTATAGTGATCAACAACAAAGCAAGGCTAGTAGCTCAAGGTTATACTCAAGAAGAAGGAATAGACTATGATGATGTCTTTGCTCCAGTAGCAAGGATTGAAGCTATCAGACTGTTCTTAGCCTATGCAAGCTACAAAGGGTTCAAGGTGTATCAAATGGAAGTAAAATCTGCATTCCTGTATGGTACAATTGATGAGGAGGTCTATGTGTGTCAACCTCCTGGGTTTGAAGACTACAAGTATCCTGACAGAGTCTACAAGTTAGATAAAGCGCTCTATGGGTTACATCAAGCCCCTAGAGCATGGTATGACACTCTGTCTTCCTACTTACTGCATAATGGATTCAAGAGAGGTACTCTAGACAAGACACTGTTCACAAAGACTATCAAAACAGAGATCCTACTTGTTCAGATCTATGTTGATGATATCATCTTTGGATCAACCAATGACATGCTTTGCAATGGCTTTGAGACTTTGATGCACAAAAAATTTCAGATGATTTCAATGGGAGAATTAACTTTCTTTCTAGGATTGCAAGTCACGCGGAAGCCCACTAGTCTCTTCATCAGTCAGTCAAAGTATGTGAATGACATTCTAGAGAAGTTTGGGTACAAGGATACAAAGATTTCTAGCACCCCAATGGACACTCACAAACAGCTTGATGCAGACAAAGGAGTATATGTGGACATACATTTGTATAGATCTTTGATTGGTTCACTTATGTATCTAACATCTTCTAGACCTGATATAATGTTTGTTGTTTATGTTTGTGCCAGGTTCCAATGTGCCCCAAAGGACTCACACCTGTTTGCTGTTAAAAGGATCTTTAGATATCTAAAAGGCCAACCAAAATTGGGCCTATGGTATCCTAAGGATTCTCCTCTTGAATTAACAGCATAATCTGACAGTGACTATGGAGGCTGCAATATAGATAGGATGTCAACAACTAGAGGATGTCAATATCTAGGAGTAAGACTAGTCTCTTGGCAATGCAAGAAGCAAACCACAGTATCCACATCATCCACTGAGGCAGAATATGTTGCAGCTGCTAGCTGTTGCTCTCAGGTTATGTGGATTCAGAACCAACTAAGAGACTATGGTATGAACTTTCTATCTACTCCTATATATATTGACAATTCAAGTGCAATAAGTATTGTACAAAATCCAGTAAAGTTCCCCAAACTAAGCATAGAGATATTAGATTTCATTTTATAAGGGATTGTAATGAAAAGAAGTTAATTCAAGTTACCAAAATTCATACTGATGATCAGTTAGCAGATCTTTTTACTAAACCTTTTGATGTAGGAAGATCCACTTTTCTGGTGTCAAATATTGGTATGGTAAACATGGATTAATCTCCCTTAAATTACCATCTCTTGTAATTTGTGTAAATTCTTTGTTTTATGTGTTTAGTTAAGGGGGGGACCCTATTCAAATAGATATTGATCTGTGTATAACTAACAGCTTGAGAATATTCTCAAGCTGCTAGTGTATTTTCTAGAACTGTTAGTTGTTTTCACTTGGTCTGTTAGGTGTGCAGGGCATCTCAGTCATTTCGAAGGAATTTGAACGTGGGACTAGATATTTTAAATCCAAAACCCTTAAAAGTCCCAGTTTCGTTCATTTATAATTACCAGTTTCTCAATATCAAACCAGAGCTCTCACATTCCCTCTCTTTGCGATTCCCTAATCTTCAAGCCAACCCTAAATCTTTTCGTTCTTGAGCAACAATGGATTTTGTCAAAGACCACAACTGCCTTCCTTACACCTTAAAGCATGCTGAACTGCAACCATTTCACGAGATGATGGACTTTCTTTGCAGTTCATTTCTCTTTTACGCTCTTACAGTAAACCCTACAATCTATGTCTCACACATAGAGTAGTTCTGGAACAACACATGTCTGAACATAAACCATGGAGTCACAACTCTTGTGTCTACCATCGATGGTCAATCAGTCACCATCTCTGAGGACTCCATTCGACAGCACTTGCAACTGCAAGATGCTGAAGGTATAAATGATCTTCCTTTAACTCCTTTACGTGAAGGTTTATTTGAGATAGGGTATAGGGGACCAATGGATTCATTTACATTTTTCAAAGCAAACTTTGGCCCCAAATGTAAATACCTTGTTCATATTATTCAACAATGTCTAAGTCCAAAGAGAACTGGTTGGTCTGAATTCTCTTCAAATATTGCAACTGCTTTAGCTTGCTTATCAACAGGCCAACAGTTCAATTTTTCAAATATGATCTTTCAAGGGATGTTAAGGCATCATGCCTTAAAGAATGGAAAATTTTTTATGTATCCTCGATTCTTAGCTGAAATAATTGCAAAATCTTGTAATTTCTTTGAAAATACATAAAAAGATACATGTTTCTCATAAGCACTCTTTACAAACTGTGAAAAGACTTCTAAAACAGAGTGCAAATTTTCATGCTATTGATGTCCCATTACCTCAAGCAATGCTGCATATCATTCCAAGAAACAGGGGAGAGGTTCCTGAGCAGGTTCAGCCCGCCATTACTGCTTTACCCCCAGGATCCCAACCCACTCCCCATGATACAAATATCCCTACTGAACCTTCTGTCAAAAGAAACAAAGGGTTGCAGGTGCTCCTCCCACCTCAGTCCAACAGCCAGAACTAAATATCCCTGTGCAAGAGGATACTCTTGCACAACATATCCAAAGAGAACCTACTGAGGACTCTCCCAACCTCAATGTGGAGGTGACTATCCCTTTTGATGACGTTCATATGGGCTCTGTGGCTGGAACTACTGATGCTTCTGCACCAGGGGCACATGACAGTTCTAACATCACTAAGACCACACCCATGGCAACAGAGGGTGTGCAAGCTCCTTCTGGAAGTCCCCAGTACCAAGAATAGCGGGGACCAGATGCTACTAGTACATCTGGTATTGGTGCCAATGATAGTTCTCAAATACCTTTATCATTTGAAGATCTTGAGGCCAATCTGAAACTAATGATTTTGACGGATCCCCAACTGAAACCTGTTGTAGCTATTTTGGAACACTACAAGTCCACTATTGTTGCACAGGGATCACAAATTCATGCACTCCAAATGCTCTCAGCAGTCCAACAACAAAAGCTTGCCCAATTCCAGCTAGGGTTGAAGCTTTATGGTACCAAGATTGTACAACTAGAGAAGCAGATTCAAACCCTGTTAGCAAATTTTTTTGGTCCTTTTGATCAAACCAATGCATCCAAAAAGGGGGAGAATCAGGAGATCCCACATTCAGTCCAAGTTGTCCCAGGTTCACCTCTGGCAGTTCCAACTTTTGGACTAACACTTTCACCAGTTTCTCAGACTGTTAGTTCAGAAGTTCAAGGTGTTCATCTTAAAAGGTCAGGTGGTTTTTTAATCAAAGAAGGAAAGAAAGGAACATCCTTAACAGTCCAAGCAACAGTCTCAGACAAAGGCATTTTAATTGAAGAGCCAAAGATAGAGTTTATTTCTAAAGAAGCTCAAGTTGCTGCTGATGCTGAACTGGCTAGAAGACTTGCAGAGGAACAAGACAAAATTTTTTATCAACAAGCTCAAGCTTCTATGGGTGATGATGAAACCCTTAGTGACTATCTACATGGATTTGTTATCAAAGAGGGACAAAAGAAGAGAAAAAGGCCTTGTATGATGAAGCCACTGCCAAAGCCATAGCGCCTGAACAGGTCAAAGAACCTTCTCAGACTGATGTTGTGCCTCAATCAAAGGAATCTTCTTAAACTATTGCTATGTCTCAACCAGAAGAAATCTCTCAAGCAAAGTTTGATAAAGTAAAAAGGGTTATGTTTGATCAGCAATTACAGAAGGCCATGGAGATAGAGAAAGCCTTAAATAAGCATGACTTTTCAAAACCACCAATCACTTTATGGTATGCCAAATCAATGGATAACATTGATTTGGTACATCATCTTGTGGTTAAAAGAGAAGTTGGTCAAGATGAAGAGTATAAGAACCTGTTTCAGATTGTTCAAAGGATGACTAGAGCAGAGCTGACTCAGATGTACAATATTGGGAAGGCTAGTCACTCTAGATCTCTAATTGTATGGGTTCAGAACGTAATGGTAGGTCTTCAAAGCATCATGGAACCAGAAACGACAAGATCAGAAATAGAGGCTGCCAAGGAAATGAAGATTGTACAGGTTGATCTATATGAAAAATCCATGACATATAGACTCAAACTGGCGAATGGATCCAGCAGATTCTATGGTATTGAGTTTCTTAATCTTCCAAAAGAGTGGCTTCATCAGATGAATACAGTGAACACAAATTGTAAGAATGAAGAGTTGAAAAGAAACTTCGTAAAGGCTCTAGGACAGAAACTTGCACAACTGTAAGTATGTAAGTTTCTGGATGCCTTAGTTTGAAAATAACAGTTTTACTTTATAAATATTTCCTTATTTTTGAACCTGTAAAGAAACTTAAAGTCTTAGTTAAGAATTTAAGTTAGGGGGAGATTGTTCGGAAATAATCTAAGTATGTCAAGCTGTTAGTAGTATTTCTGTGTAATTACAAAGTTCAAGCTGCTAGTTCAAGATTCTCAAGCTGCTAGTTCAAAATGTTCAAGCTGCTAGAGATAAAGTTCAAGCTGCTTCTGAGATGATAACAAAAAGTGCTATAAATCAGGAAGTGATAAAGATTTCAAGATTTGAAGATTTTCTGAAGATATCTACTCAAGAGAAATCACAGTTTGTTAAGGAAACAAATCAGAAGGTTATAAATAGAGATAGACTAGGTCTTTTTTATGTAATCGGTGCTTAGAAATTGAAATTGTAACTTGTATTCTGATTAAGTTTTCTCAAGCCTTTAAGGTTGTAAAACCCTAAGAACAATTTGTGTTCTTCGTCTAATCAAACAGATTAGAGGTTCTTGAAATCAGTGGTTATCAATACAAGAGGTTTTGATATTAATAGTGTTTTTCTGTTTTACTTATTCTGTTCTTACTGTTCTGAAAGTTTTTTTAAAACAATTAAGTGTTATTCCACAAACTTCTTAATTGGACTTTGATTCAAAACAAGATTATTGGTTTAACTCTGATTTATTCAAACTGGTTAATCTTTGGTGATTTGATCTTGACAAGTTTTATCCTTCATCGATCGAGTTTTACACTTAATACTTCGAGTTTGATACTTCATTGTTCGAGTTGTATCCTTTGTTGATCGAGTTTGAGACTTTGTTATTCGAGTTTGTTCCTTCATACTTCGAGTTTGATCATTCATTACCCGAGTTTGATCATTCTTATTTCGATTTTGGTCATTCATTCAGTGTTCATTCAAAATCATTCAAATTCCATAATAAGATCTTGGAAGATTCAGTATAAACAATTCACGATGTCCAAAGACGCACTAGCCATGGGTTCCGAAACCAAACCTCAAATCCTTTACAAAGGAGAGTATGTGCAATGGAGGGAACAATGTTTAGAGTTCATAAGCTTTCATGATTTATCTGAGAAGATGCTGGCTTCACTGACGGAAGGTCCAACCACATTCTTTGTAACAATACCAGCAGTTCCAAAAACGCTAATCCTCCGATACTTGAGAGAACAGAGGAGCTCACAACTGCTAATCTGACTGAAGCTCAGAAGAGAAGAAAGCTAGGAGATAAAACATCCAGAAAACTTCTACTAATCTCAATTCCAAATGACATACATAAGTCTGACAAATACAACCACAGCCAAATCCATCTGGGATGAGGTGTGTAAGCCAATGAGAGGGTCAGATAAAGCAGCTACAAACAGAGCACGAAATAACTTGATGACATTTGAGAACTTCAGAGCTGGAGAAGGGGAGCTACTAGAGAATACTTATCTGAGATTTGTTAACCTCGTAAGTGAAATGAAGAGAAATGGGGTAACAAAGTCTAATCTGGATATCAATGTCAAATTCCTGAACGTTCTCAACCCGGAGTGGGACAAATATACCATGATAATCCAATAGACAAAGGATATAGATGACATGGATTTTCATATGGTGTTTGAGAACCTAAACAACTATCAAGAAGTTGTTTTAAGAAAGGTATCAGGTAAGAAACAAGCTGAGAAAGCAATGATTGATCCACTAGCTCTCCTTGCAGACAAAAAGTATAAATACATGTTGAAAAAGGAGAAGCGAGTTGTTATAAGCAGTACATTAGAATCAGAATCAACTGATTCGTCAAAAGACATTCCCAACATTGCAATCACACAAAGTAGCATAGAAATTTAAATCAACCACAGTTTTTGAGTACATTAGGAATAATAGAATTTGAGATAATAGATTTGCTCCTACAGTCTTCGATTGAGATGCCCTCTTAGATTTCGTGTCTTTAGATTCTACTCTATGTTCTGTAATAGAAGACACACACTTGTTATATTTAGTAGACTTAGGCATAGACTCAATGATTTTTTTGTTCTATTTTAGTTTTTTAGAATTCTGTTTGGCGCCTTTTGTAAGAGGTTTGGAAGAATCACCTTTAAGGACAGTAACATGAACAATCATTGGTTCTTTGCCCCCATTTTATTTCTAAACGTAGTTTCAGTTATTGTTCAGAGTATGTCTATTTAATTTCAGAAATATTTTCCTAGACAGCCATAGGAGATGTATTGTTTATAACAGAAACATATGGAGACTTAATGTGTGATTGGGTAATGAGTTGAGTCTCTAAGCTCTTGATAGAGGCTAGGAGTTGTTCTCGTTCTTTGTCAAAGGATTTAACATCAATATTAAAATTTTGTTCACGAATATAGAACCGTTTCGTTGCTTCATTAAACTCGTATTCTTTTCTTAAGAATGTGTTTCTGTCAAAATCAAACAATTCCTTGGCCTCCTTAATTTCTAACTCAAAGCCATAGATTTTCTCATATACAGCAGACTGGTTAGAAATGCGAGCTAAGGAAGAGTTAAGACGAGCGATTTCGGCTTCGAGATCTTATGTTTTTATTAAAAAATCATTTCGTTCTAGCTCAAATGATCATGATGTTGTTTCCAATATTTATTCTAGATCAGATGCCTTTTGTTAAAAAACAGTGTATGGAATATATTCATGAGGTATTTGGCAATGACGGATCAATTTTAACTTCTTTTGGTTCAACGAATTCATCTTCACGAAAAGTATTTTCTAGTTTTCCAGTGATAGAATCATAATTTAACCAGTCATATACAAACTTAATTTGTTTTATATTAGTCCTTGCTCATTTTGACTCTTCTGCGGCTAACACTTCAGGCCATGTTTCGTTATAGGGCATTACGAATCCTCGACCCATGGTTTCTATATCATATAAAGGACTCCTTTTCTTGTTTATCATCTCTTCCATGACTCCAGGACCTATATACCCTAAGCCTTCTTTAGATTTAACTCTCATGTTTATTGTTTGATCAGTTTGTCCACGTTTATAGAATTTATCTTCCATGTCTTTGTGTTCTTCTCTCAATTTTGTCCTTTCGTCCAAAAAACAAATCATCCTTTTTTAATACAGTCAGATTTGTCTACTTTAAGTAACTGATGTTGGTATTCTAGTTCAGAGAGTTTAATAGACTAATCCTTTTTCTCACTTATTGCATTTGGCACTTCTTCCTGAAGGGCTAAGATGTTAGATTTTAGTTCAGTTTTTCTATCCTAGCTTTTCCAATGGCTGTCTGAAATGTTTCTAATTTGTTAGCTTCTTTTCTCAACATTTCTAATTCAATTAACATCTCATTAGGAAGTAAGCTTACCTCAGTTTTAGGAGCTGAAGAGTTATTACTGATGTCGACATCTTAATCATGTGTCATTAGAAAGACTTTGGAGGCTTTAGTGTTGTCCTAGGTGTGTTGAATGTCGACTATGAAACACATGGGATCAGCATCATCCTCTTCTTCATTATCAGTGTCATCAAGTCGATGTTCTTCTTCAGCAAATAGAGCTATGCATGCGTTATGTTTCTTTACCTGGTTGTACGTTGTCTTGTGGTACTGTTCATTGTTCTGCTTTGGAAGGTGGCATTCTCGAGCAAAGTTTCCTGGATTTCTGTAGTTGAAGCATCCTTTACCTTATTTCTCATCAGTCGTTTTCTTCTCAGTCTTTGATGTCTCAGATGATTCTATCTTGTCGTCAAACTTCTTGCCATTGGATTCCTTGTGGAGTTTGTTGAACTTTTTAGGGAACTTTTTGTGAAATGCACTTGTGAGGAGTGAAATTTGTCTTTTAAGATCATAGACCTCACATTTAGAGTCTTCGCCTTCAGAATCAGAATCAGAGGAACCGGATAGGATTTTAATAATATAGCAGCCTCAGATGAGTGTTTAAGTTTCTTGACAATCAGTAGAGCGAGTGAGTCAGCAGTGGGGAAATGGGGACTCATCAACTTTCTTTGGTTCAGATGTGCCGAGACTTCTGATTGATAAACTACCAAACTATCAAACAGATCATGAATACTGACATCATTGATTTCTCTAATCAGCCAAACAAACTGTTTACATTCAGGCTTTAGAGAACTTACAAACTTTCTATTCAGTTCAACTTGTGATTTTTGAACACCATCCTTTCGGAATTCATTCATCAGAGTATGATATCGGTGATAGGTAGCTTCTAACAGTTCTCCGTCTTTTGCTAAAACACATCATACTTGTTTAGTGCATTTTCCTCTCTTTGCTTAGCATTTCGATCATTTCCCTGCATCTGACACTCAATCTCTTTCCACATTTCATTACCAGTCTTGAAACTATCGAGGCTAATATATATCTTATCTGAAACAGCCTGGATGATAAATGATCGGGCAATCCTATCAGCCTTTCTATGGAGTATTTGTGCAGGTGTATAGATGACCTTTTCCTTGGCCTCTATATTAGAATAAGCATTTGGAGGTAGTGCCTAACCGAATTCTGCTGGTCCATTTTAAATCGAGTCAAGGATGCCATCTGCCAAGTCATATCTTTCAACGAAGTCGATGAACAGGGATTTCCACAGAGTATACAGTCCCTGGTACGGAGTTAGAGGCCTAACAATTGATCTGATTGCAAGAGTGTCGCAATTCATGTTGAAAGCTTACAGATCGAGGTCGGTAAGTGTTTTCAAAAATATAAACTTAAAAAAATTAAGTCTGCAATTAGTCTCCAAAACGGATTCGAGAGTTACAACTTTCGAATCTAGTGGGATTCAAGAGTTATAACTAGCGGATGTTTTGTTACTTAAAAAAATTTGAAGTGAAGTGTGTGCTCCTTTATTAGAGAGTTGTAACTATCAAATGTCTCTTGAAAGAAACAAGACTTAGAAAATTTTAAGAGTTCAAGTATGCTTGTAGTGGGATTCGAGAGTTGAAACTCTCGGATATGTCTAGAAAAACTTAGAAAATTTTCAACAGTTTGGACTTATGATTAATGATCCGAGTGTTGTAACTCTCGGATGATTAATAAAAGTAAATAACACTTAGAAACAAATAAGTCCAATTATTTGACCACTGGGATTCGAAGGTTATAACTTTCAGATCTCACTATGAATATTCACACAGACGTGATTTTTGAAAAATTTGAAGATTATATCAAACAAAACTAAATTACCAATCTGATGATTTTAGGATATAAAATCTTTCTTTCACGAATTTGTGATTAAACAGATTGATGTTCAACCCGAAGGTTTATAGTATCAAACTAGATTTAATCACAAACGAATCTAAAAAGCTTGATTTTTAAAATCAAACAGATGTGTTCTTCGAAGACCACGAAGAACAATCAAGAACACAAAGATTTTTCCGAAAAATAATTTTAGATCACTAAGAACAACATATAAGATACGAAAATCATCATAAAATTAGATCAAAAATACTTTAAAACCAACCTTAAACTCTGATACCAAATGTAATTCCCAGATTAATCAAGCAATCAACAATGTTTATATGAACACCAAGAACATGAAGAACAATATAAATATATGATGAACAATAAGAACACCTTACAATAATATTATATGAAAGCTATAAATCTTTAAGTTCCCAAAAGCTGCAACACAATCATTGATTCATATGTACATTGAAACCCTAAAAACATTTTATATATATATATATATATATATATATATATATATATATATATATATATATATATATATATATATATATATATATATATATATATAAGAAGACAATTGTACTTAGACTCAAACTCAACTACTTAGACACATGGGTTGACCTTTTAAGGTATTTGACCCATTTACATCAAAGTTGGAATCTTTACATTTTATCCGCAAAAACTAAGTATGAACTATTACAAAATAAACCATGAAACTTTCACAACTCTAGATCTAACAATATTCTATAGCATAATCTTTTAAATACATTTCTAAGTCATGGACTCATATGAATATTGCAGATTAATAAGGATAAATTAGTGCAACAAAAATAAGTTAAAGAACATAAGTGTCTCCCCTTGCATTGACAAGGAAGAAGGGTTGGTCTCTCATCAACACTTTGTTAATTAAGGATTAGAGAAGGCAGATGGCATGCCTACCAAATCTAAGCATACCCTATGCTTTAATTCCCAACAAGCATTAAAAGAGAAATAAAGTATAAACATATTCTTTAAGGAATCCCAAGAGTATAGCAAACTGAAAAAAGTTCCAAGAGTATTAACATTTAAATTAATAGAAATATTGGAGCTGCAAGTGCATTCATGTATCATAGAAACTAAATTGGCTATAAACTTAAGCCAACAATAATAGTCAAATCTATGGCAGCGATCAGTAACATCTATTAAGTGTAGATGTAATAACATTTCTTAAAAGAAACTTCAGTCGCAGACTTAAAAAAGAAAATACAAGCACATCCGTCAGTGTGAAACTAATTAAAATAGAATAATTTCCAAATTTCTTACTCAAAACTTTACAATCTAAGTTTTCAAAACTTTAGAATTAGGGTGTTCATGTCAAACAAACCACAACTCAATTGTCAATAAGCCATATCCATGAGAAGTAGCAAATTCATAGCTTAGTAACATAGATTTTGGTTAAGCACTTTATTAAACATGTGATGTGCATCACTAATTTTAGAATTCTTTGAACAGAATCAATAATCGAACATCCAATGGTAACTACTGATGATTTATCGTTTGAATTTGAATATGAACAAAAAGTTATCTTGGTAATGGGATTGAAAGCAAAATAAAGTTGTGGAGTGCCGCTTGTGATGAAGTTTGGCTTAGAGAAAACCATCTTGCTGAGACAGAGGTAGAAGGAAAACTGTGAAGTTGAGGCGATGGTTGTTGCATATAATTTGGCGATGGTAACCGTAAAATCGTGACATGAGGCCAGAGAAAATGAAATCGGGAACTATTTGTGACACCCTTGTCACAATAACCACAAACACGTCAACCATGATTAAACATACAACCCATAATTAACCATTAATATCAAACTGCATAGTACATTACATTGCTACAAGGTTTCATTCTAAGTCTACATACTCGAAATTTATTACAACCATCCCAAAGATTCCAATAGAATCTCAATTATTTAGTTACCGATTGAGTAGTAGAGATCTTCAAGTACTTCAAGTTTTGACCAAACTAGAAGGTCCAACAGCGGATTTACCTTTTCCTGAAATATGTCAACAACTAATGGATAAGCAATGCTTAGTGAGTACATGTAACAACCGGCACAAAATCAGGTTAGCAAATTATAACCTAATCAGTTGTCAATAGCAATTAATCAATGTGATTAACAAAGTTCATAAACAAATTCATCTCAGTTAGAAACAATTTCATCGGTGAGATGAAACGACAAATTAATTAATCCGATCAATTTACGATATGATGGATTAATTCAACTAAGTGCATAATTAAATTAAGATTAGTAACACTCATCATGCATTAACTAACTTACGTAACCTTAATTATGCAAGACAAAAACAATTACACAAAACTAGTGTATTTCACAAGTACTTATAGAAATACATAAAAAGGAAAATACACAAGAAATACATTGAAATACTTTTATACAAGAAATAAAAACCAAAATACAAAAATTCTAGGCTTTGATGGCTGGCACATTAAGGGTTACACAACCCTTTTGTGTCCCTTTGACTTTTAATAGAATATTGAAAAGAAATGCAACACTTTTTCAACTTTTCCAACATGTTGGTAAAGTGTTATACATCACTTTTTCTTTCATCATTTGCAAGACCAATCCTCTTCTATAAATAGAGGACTCATCTCCTCATTTCATTCACACCTTGCAAGATCAAATCCTCTCCCTTTCTCTCTTCAAAAAAATCGGCCAAAGCCTCTCAAGAACACCAAAGTTCTTTTATTTTGTTCTTCAAGTTTTTCCAAGAAAGTTTTGGTGCATCTAGTTCAAGAACAATTATCCTACTCATTTGCATTCTTAAAATACATTAAAGTAAGTAAAAACTAACTTATTACTAATTATAATTATGTTTATAAAAGTCTTGTATAATATATATAATCACCAACAACAAGTTTCATAAAAACTCAAGTTTATAAATCACTAGTTTTGTTTTTAAGTTTGTTTTCTTCAAATGTGTTTATAAATATATAAACACATAATGTAAGTATAATAATATTAAGTCAAGTTATATAAATGTGTTTCATAGCCTTTTATACATGTGGTTTTTGAATAAACAATAAGAATCACAAGTTGTTTCAAGGTTATGCAATCCGGATTTTCGGCAGAAATATTACATCGACTTTGAAAAATCATAACTAATTCAAATCTTAACGAAATAAGTTGATTCTTGATTTAGAAGTTAGATCTATGTCTAAAATAAATATCTGGAGGTTTTCATAACTTAATAAGGAGTTTGAAACCCCCAAATATTATTTGGGAACCCGAAAGTTTAACAGCTCAAAAATGGCCAACATAGGGTTTTTAACGAGCCTTTTTCCTAACCTAAACACTTTGAAAAATGGCCGTTCTTAACTTGAAAAATTCTTTGTACATAGTAGTTTTATGACCTTGAATATCAAAGCCCAAATCGGTTTGGAGCTTGGTCAAAAACAGCCACAAAGTAGGCCGAAAAACCTTTAAAAAACTGGAAAATTATATATATAAACTTGACGTTTTTAAGTGGGTTTTATTTATGAACTTGTTAAGTTGGGTGATTTAAAACATAAAACCCTTATGCATGCATATTATCATATATATGGGAGTTATTAAGTCCCTCATATCATTTAGGACTCGGTTAAACGTGTCCGGTTTCATCACTCATCAACAACGCAAACCTTCGTTTTTACGCTCGAATTTTGCCTTCACATTTACGGTGAGTCTTCATAGCCTCTATTTTTAATGTTATGTTTTGGGGTATAAATACATGCTACATTTTCATATGGACACAGAAACTGCTTCATTTCTTTTATGTATTAGACATTGGTTCCATCAGCCCTCAGATCATGGACCATTAGTTACATTTTTATATAAGGACGAATAGTTTATGGATAGATCTATCGGGATTAATGTCCCCCACCTAGGTCGGTCGTCCAAGTGCTAAGGGGTGCATATATATATTTAACATTACGGTATTACAGCAGGGAATACTGCACAGGGCAAACTCATAATTAAGTTTCGATTGCATGATGGTTTTATGTAATACATAACATGAAATTTATGCTTTTATAAATTCAAACTCAACTATTGATGTCCATACAAGTCATATTTTCGCGTAAACCTATGAACTCACCAACAATTTTGTTGACGTATTGTAGCGTGTATTTTCAGGAAATTAAGGCAAGTGCACTGCATCGGAAGTATTCCAAGGCTTCCGTACTTTTGGAGTCGCATAAATTTTCAAACCTTCGGAGATTTATTTGCATTATTAATATCATGATGGTTATGTATTTGAATCTCTGTAAATTGCGAACTACTTACGTTATATTTTGGTCATGTAAAAACAATGTTATATTCTGAAGTTTATTAAATGTATTTTCGAAAACGTCCATATTGTGGTCGTTCACTTGATTACGACAATGCTTCTGCGACGTCACGCCTAGTTGCCAACCGGGGTAACGGGGTGTGACAGTACAGAGATTATATATTCTACAAGTCTTTAAGCAGCACACAAGAGTAACACCGGTGACAAACGTCGTGCACCCCTTCACACACGAAGTACGAAAACACATATTAGCACGCAGCTCCATCATGTCATTGCACTGAACAACACATTCAATTGAGGCGGAATTTACCATCGGGGACGCTACACCTGCCCTTTGGGACCATAGAGGGATCAGCTCTAGGTCATATAGCCTCGGTAGCATCGCATTAAAAGTTATAACTCGAAATCCCATCACATTGATGCACAACAAAGAAAACAGAACATGCAATAACATGTAATCAAGCAACAATGTGCATCAAAATAAACGCAAGTCAGTAGAGTGCCAAACGAAAATAAATTAACATGCTTCAATCAATAACAACTAGCATAAAACAAATGTAGACATATACAATCCTAAGTACTCACAGTGGGTGCGTTAATAAACTTCAAATTTATATTATTTCTCCTCGGACTTTCAACCGGAATCACAATTAACCCCACTGTGTGTTTAACAACATCACAAGGAACCTGTCATATCAGTAATGTTTAATTACCAATAGTGTCTATAATAATGATTTTCGTCAAATTTTACAAGCTAAAGTGTCTACTCTTTGGATCCACCATCCGAAATTCATAATTAAAACCCAAGGTTCGGATCTTTACTAGGTCCGAATAACCCTTCATCAAATGTTCATATTTAAAGTTAACGTTATCTATAAATTCTGTCTTTTAGTCCAAAAATTCGGGTCCTTTTAACAGAACCGAAGTTCGCTTGTACTGGGGTCGACTCGCCGAGTCGATGCCCAATGTTCGAGTCCACTTTGAAGGTCCACATTGTACCCAAATTGAAACTCATCCGAAGTTCGGGTCCCCACTCGAAGTTTTGGTCAAACCGAAGTTTGTTTCTTACCCGAAGTTCGGGTCATAAACACTTAGAAGAATTTCTCTGATTGATGTTCTTATCGACTCGCCGAGTCACCATGACCGACTCGACGAGTCGACATGCAACTCAGCATGTCGAGACCTACGAGTTTATTTAAAAAATTCACCAAATCCACTTTTATCAATATGCAATCCATATCAAAGTTATTTTAACATAAATTGAGTGTTTCTAAATCATTTTCGCTAACAATAACACTCATTTCTTTCTAGATTTGCCCAAAAATGAAGAAAACTTCAAGAACACTAAACTTCATAAAATATCCATATTTTTTTTACCTTTTTGGATGAATTCGTTGAAGATTCGTGTTTCTAATACTTCCAGATACTTCAAATGATATCTTTCAACTATAAAAACGTATATGCAACAACAATTTCTCAGATTTCAATTCTGATTTTTGCACTTTAAACTCATTCAAGGAAACTATTTCTTCAAAATAAGTTTTCTTACCTTAAATCTGATTTGAATCCTTGCTATATCAATTCTTTTCACGAATTTCTTCAACAATTTTCGAATTTCAGATGAAACCTTGAGAGAGTTTGGTAAATGAAGAGTTGTAAATGAACTCTTGCAAGACTCAAGAGTCTTTATGTCCCAATTTTGGTTATTTACACAAGTGGTCCATCCACTTGCATGTCTTCTTTAAATGAAGTTCCATGTTTTAATTTATATTTTTACCACCAAATATTTGAGTTTCATCATAGTTATTTACAAGTTGAAATTCTAAATTTTCTTTCTTATTTAAACATAACAATCGACTTTTAAATTCCGAATAATAAACCTTCATTAATAATCCAACTCGATTACAATAAGTACATAATAAAACTAAATAATCTCAAATTACAACACTTGAAATCCTAAGATGTTACACTATTGTCTTCGTGAAATCAAAGCATTTTTACTTGTTTCTCAAAACGCTTGATTATAACTTCCGAGATCCACATCTGCTCGTTTAACAAACATTTAGTAATAAGAATTTTATAAATTTAAGTGTCAAATGCATTTGTTATTTATAGAAACTGTAATTCAATAAGTAATTAAAATACAATACTTATTAATTTCTTTTGAAAATATTCAGCGTTTTTTTAGGAACGAAATCAAACACATCAACAAATTTTGGATTATAATTGTTAATGTTATTCTGTAAACCCCGTAGGGAATGCATTGCATTAGCTCTCAATATAAAGAAACAATATTTACATAAAGGAACCCTACACTATACAAATATTAAATTTAACACACCCCCGCAGTTGGAGCGTGGGTTTCACAAACGTTCAAACTGGTTCTGAAATCTAAAAATAATTGTGTAGGTAAACCTTTTGTAAAAATATCTGCAAACTGAGGAGCGGAAGGTACATGTAACACACAAACATGACAAAGAGCAACACGTTCCCTAACAAAATGTAAATCAATTTCCACATGTTTGGTACGCTGGTGCTGTACTGGGTTAGATGCTAGGTACATGGCACTGACATTATCACAAAAGACAACGGTGGCACGGTTTAATGGACAACGAAGTTCAAGAAGGAGATTACGAATCCAAGCGTCCTCAGCAACAACATGTGGCACACCTCTGTATTCAACTTCAGCACTGGAGCGAGAAACAACAGGTTGACGCTTGGACGACCAAGTGATAAGATTATCACCAAGAAAGACGCAAAACCCAGAAGTGGACCGGTGTGTCTCAGAACAACCGGCCCAGTCAGCATCAGTGTAAGAGATCAAACGATCAACTACCGAGGGACGAAGACGAAGACCATAGGATAGAGTTCCCTGAACATAACGAAGGATGAGTTTTAAAGCGTTGAGATGAGGTTCACGAGGATCATGCATGTATAGGCAGATCTGTTGAACCGCATAAGTAATATCTGGACGTGTGATCGTGAGATATTGTAAAGCACCGGCAAGACTTCGATATAGGGAAGGATCCAAGACAGGTTGACCTGCTGAGGACAGTTTGGCCTTAGTGTCCGCGGGAGTGGAACAGGGGTTGTAGGAAGACATGTCAGCACGAGCAAGAATTTCGCGAGCAAACGCAGTTTGAGATAGAGACAAACCGGAAGAGTCGCGTTTGGCAGCAACACCAAGAAAGTAGCAGAGAGGGCCAAGATCAGTCATAGCAAACTCAGACGAGAGGCGGAAGATGACTTTAACCACGAGAGATTGAGATGACGCAGTCAAGATGATATCATCAACATACAGGAGCAGAAAGATGGAATCAACATCATTATGAAAAGTGAACCGGGAGGGATCAGATTTGCTACTAACGAAGCCAATGGAAGTTATATAAGCGGCAAATCGATGATACCAGGCTCGTGGTGCCTGTTTAAGACCATAAAGAGCCTTAAGAAGCCCACAAACATGATTAGGAAACTGAGGCTGAACATAGCCAGGAGGCTAATTCATATAAACCTCTTCTGTCAGATCACCATTTAGAAACGCATTTTTGACATCAAGTTGGTGAATGGGCCACTGGCGGGATACGAAGAACAGTGCGGATGGTGACAGGTTTGACAACAAGGCTAAAGGGTTTCATCAAAATCCAGACCTGGCTGTTGGGAAAAGCCTTGAGCTACAAGACGGCCCTTGTACCGATTAAGCTTGCCAGTACTGTCAAGTTTGTGTCTGTATAGCCATCGACATCCTACAATGTTGACACCCGAAGGAGCAGGAACAAGAATCCAAGTTTTGTTGGATAAGAGAGCTGACATTTCAGCATCCATAGCTGATTTCCAATTTGGATCTCTAAGAGCTTGAGCTGTGGAACGGGGAATTGGAGAAATGGTTGCAAGGGGGATGGGGATGAGACCTTGTTTTAGGTTTTAGGTTACCAGTTTGAGACCTTGTAACCATAGGATGAGATGGTTGCAAGGGAGATGGGGATGAAGAATCCTCCGAGGCGGATGTATTAGGGGCCGTAGCGGAAGAGGTGGGGGATGACTTAGTCGATCTAGTAGAGGGTGTTTGAGAGGCAGTCGGGTTGGGTGAAGCGGCGAGGGAAGAGAGAGGTATAGGAGTTTCGTCAATGAAGGAGTCAAATTCCTCAGATGAAGGATGGGAGTGAAAATCGGCAAACGGAAAGTGTGTCTCATCAAAGATGACATGACGAGAGGTAATCACAGTCTGTGTAGTCAGGTCGAGACATCGATATCCATGATGATCTGGTGAGGGACCTAGGTAAGCACTGGAAGATGATCGAGGAGAAAGCTTGTGAGGAGCAGTAGAAGATGTGTTGGGGTAGCATAAGCAGCCAAACACACGAAGGTGATTGTAGGAAGGGAAGAATCCAAACAGAAGTTCAAATGGGGTTTTGAATTGAAGAGTAGTGGTGGGAAGAAGGTTAAGAGTGTGGAAAGCATTCAGTAGAGACTCAAACCAAAAGGAAGTGGGGAGACGCGCTTCAATCAAAGATGTGCGAATGATGTTATTAATGGTGCGAATAGATCTTTCAGCATTGCCGTTTTGTTGAGACATGTAAGGACACGAGAAACGAAATTGTATTCCAGTAGTTTGGAAAAGATGGTGAAAAGCTTTATTATCATATTCACGCCCATTATAACATTGAAAACTTTTTATATCAGTTTTAAATTGATTATTAATATAAGCTCGAAACTGACAGAAAGTTTTAAAGACATCACTTTTTGCACGTAAAGGAAAAACCCACAAAAAATGTGAGAAATCATCCAAAAACAATATATAATATTTGAAGCCGTTGTTACTCAAAACCGGAGCTGTCCACAAATCAGAATGAACTTATTCAAATAACATAGAAGTTTTTGAAGTAGATGAAGAAAAAGGTAAACGACAATGTTTGCCAAGCTGACACGCATGACACATCGGTACATTATTCGTAGAACATGAAATAAACTTGCGATTCTTTAAAAAAGATAAAATAGACGGGCCCGGATGACCAAGACGTCGGTGCCAGGTGGAAGCGGAAACCGTGGAGACAAAAGCAGAGGCTTGCGAGGAAACAGACGGAAGAATAGGATAAATATCCCCCATACTATCACATCGCTGGATGACGTGACCTGTTTCAAGATCATTGACAGAGAAACCAAATGGGTCAAATTCAACAGAAACAGAGTTATCAGTAGTAAACTGACGAACAGAAATGAGGTTTTTGACCATTTGGTTTGAAATAAGAATATTATTTAACTTGAGCCTATTGTTAGAGAAAGGAAAGAAGGAGTGCCCAGTAGCATTAACCGGAAGTACAGCACCGTTACCAACCATAATGGATTTAGAATTACAAGGAGTTAGAGAGTGAATGTTAGCTTGGTTGAATGACATGTGAGAACTAGCACCTGAATCCATGTAGAAGTTCGGGTCTTGAGCTTGCTGAACAGACATTGACTGAAATACTGATGCTAGGTCCGTGAACTGTGGTGGCCCAGAGGTAGCAAGGCCACCAAAGGAAGGTTGCTGGACACCCAATGATGGATGATGTTGCTGAAGATGTTGACCATGTGCATTCGAGCTAGTAGACGAATGTGGTTGGTAGGGAGTTGGAGCTGACTGTGTATACTGCGATGGATACTGTGGTGGATACTGTGGTGGTGCTGGAGATGTAGGCTGATACTGACCAAGTATGGAACCAGAAGTAGGACCGGCATAATGAGCACCGGGTATGAAGGTCTGAGTACCTGCATGAAACTGTGAGAGTGGTAGCTGGGTTCCTGCAAAAGGGGGGTTAGTAGTACCGATAACATTAGAATTACCACCCCCTTTGGGAGCATTACGACTATTGTTTTTACCCTTGTTTGACTTATTACTCTTTGCTTTACCGGGATTAGAGGCATGGGAATATAAAGCAACAGGGGACTGAATAGCTGTATCAAAGTGAGAATCAACATTAGCTTCACGAGATTCATGTAAGAGAAGCATATTTATCGCCTTAATGAAATTGGGAAAGGGAGTAGTATTAGTGATGACATCAACAATGCTAGAATAAGACGAAGGTAGTTTTTGAAGTATCTGCATCACTAATTCAACTTCACTAATTTGACAATCAACATCAGATAAGGCATCAGCTAGGTTTTTTAGGGTATGACAGAATTCAGTTATGGAAGTGGAGCCTTTAGCGGTGTTGCGAAACTGTTCTTGTAATTGTAGCATACGAGACATTTTATTATTAAGAAAGAATTCATCAATTTTGTCCCATAAATCTTTTACAGTACATTCATCACTCGAAACAATTTGCAACAAGTTAGAATCACAAGTGGAATAAAACCAGGGCTTGACACGAGAGTCAATGGATTGCCAGTCTTCATCAAAATCATTGGCTGGTTTAGAAGTGTCTGTGATGTGTCCTAAGACTTTGGCACCCTTACACATATCTAAGAAAATGCGACGCCATAGTTTATAACGAGAGCCATCTACGGAAAGTTTAAAACTAAATTGGTTGTAAACATTGGTGAGAGCATAAACAAGTTGTGCAGCTGTGGGTGGTGCAGGTAAAGAGGAAGGACCAGACACGAGGACAGATAAAGCAAAAAAATAATAATTTCAAGCAATGAAAAAAACAAAAGTAGATGTATGCTCAACCGTAGGTAGATATAATTTAATATTAACGATACCGTAACCGTAGGTGGTGGATAGCGTAACCAACTACCGGAATAGGAGCACCATCCAATAATATTATATATTGTAAAATATATAATAGTATTATGTATAATATCTAATGTGCCCAGAAAGTCAACAGCACACCATACCACAAAAGTGAAGATTAAGGTGGCAGTGGTCAATTAAACGAACGACTCCTCTGGTTTATGGAGAACCAGAAACGGACACCGACTCCAAATCGTAGCTAGCGGCGGCGACTGAGGGAACCAGAACCAACACCCAAATAGTAATAAGGGCAGCGGCTTCGAACTGCATCAGCACCCAACCAGAAACCAGAAGTTAACGGCGGCGGCTGAGGAAACCAAAACCAGAACCCGGCGGCGGCTGTGGGAACCAGCGGTTTGGCAACGGCGCAGAAGGAACTAGCAGGTGGGGTGGCACTCAACACAACGGCAGTCACAAGGTTTTTCTGGTCAGCGGCGGTCTTTGGTCAAAGAGACAGATGCAGCCGTCGATTTGGGGAAAGGAGAGTGGTAGCGAAAGAAGGCACGGGAAGCCGTCAACCCACAATAATGGTGAGCGGCGGCGTATGGGATGCCGCCGGTGATGCACCGCCAGGGAGGTGGGGAACGGTAGGTCACAGGCGAGGGAGGTAAGAAACCCTAATTAGGCCTGATACCATGTTATTGTGTAAACCCCGTAGGGAATGCATTGCATTTGCTCTCAATATAAAGAAACAATATTTACACAAAGGAACCCTACACTATACAAATATTAAATTTAACAGTTAAAACAATATACAAAACAAACCAACGAAGTAATTAAAAAGGTCTTAAAGTTCAACATCCTTTCGTATATAATATATGTAGGGTTCAGGCCGGTCTAATTACTATCGGGGTTCCGGATGAAAAGGTAAAAGGGTTCGTGTGTGTGTGTATACGTATATATATGAGATCATCGCAGAACCTTAATTAAGTGCAGAACTATAAAACCAATCTACACCATAGAATTATAATATAACATTAGGGATAAGATGATAAATATGCAATTAACATTAAATTAAATGTAGCCCACCAAGTTTGACTATTAATTTTGACCATTATTTTAATCATTTTAATATTGAATGTGTATGCAGTGTTGGATGTATGACATACAGTATTACTTCGACATTGAATATAGGATATAAACTGTTACTTCGACATTGAATGATCTCGATATGATATATTGAATGGTCGTCTAGGTAAAAGTTTGATTATTAATTTTAACCATTATTTTGACTCTTTTAATATTGAATGTATATGCAGTGTTGCATGTATGATATATAGTATTACTCCGACGTTGAATATATGATATAAACTGTTACTTCGACATTGAATGATCTCGATATTATATATTGAATGGTCGTCTGGGTAAAAAAGAATTTTACGAAAAATAAATACGTAAAATTATTTCGAAAAAAATATATCATGTCGGTCTCGTTTTAAAAATTATAAAATTCTCGTTTTTATGGTATAATATTTTTTGATTTAAAAATTAATCATATTAATGTTATTATAATTTTAAAAAAAATATTATAAATTTTTTTGCTAATTTCAATCTTTTTGTTATTGTCAAACTTATGATTTTTACGCAACAATTAAAATATAACTTACTAATATTTTTTCACTAATTCCAAACTTGATCCTTTTAATCAAGACCATTAGATTAATCTAATTTATGAACGATATTGGTTCTACAGTTCTACACTAAATTTAGGTTCTGCAATGATCTAGTCTATATAGGGTTGGGATCATTGCAGAACGTTAATTTAGTGCAGAACTTTAGAACTAATCAACACCATAGAATTATAATATAACACTAGGGATAGGATGGTAAATATACAATTAACATTAAATTAAATGTAGCCCACCAAGTTTGACTATTAATTTGATGGGTTTTCTATATCCTTGCTTGATTAATTTAAAAAATTTGCGGAAAAATAAATAATCTAACAACAGCAAGAATATTAACCCTAACGGATCTAAACAAAATAAGTAAAGCAACTCAATAAAATAAAAGAGAGAATAAAAAACTAACCTTTGGAGAAAACTGATTTCTCCCGCGAAAAACGCTTCCACAGCAGACTCTGATCTAACGGCTAGTGCCCAAAGTAGGAACACCTCTAATGATTCACACCCAATGAACCAAAGAGAGTATTTATAACTATGTTCCAAGTTCCAATTATCTTGAGTCACAAAAGTTGGATCCCTTTCAGAAAGTAGGAACTTAGAATTATGAATGAACGATTTGGAAGCTAGTATGCAACCCTATTTATAGTTGAGTGGAAACCTTAAATTAAGGTTGCATAGGAGATGTGGGAACCCCCTATAGGGGCCGGTGCACATACGCTAAGCTCATTAGGGTTTATGCAATTTTCTGTTAATTGCACTTTGGCCCCTGTACTTCCTTAATTAATTCTATTAGTTTCTGATTAATCTATTAACTATTAATAAATTAACAAACTAACCCACTAATTAATTATAATCAATTATTAAGTTTCTGATTAATTTATTAAACATAATAAATTAATAAACCAATTAATTAATTATTTATATAATTTTAATTTTAATTAATATTATATCACATAGTTATTTAATTCTCTTAATGGTTCAATGAGAGCAACCCAAAAAGGACCCTACTAATTAATGATAGCTTTACAAATTAGTTATGACTTGGACACTAATTCCAACAGTCTCCCACTTGGACAACTCATCAGCTATTATTTGTCTAAGTCTATCACTTTAACTAGCAAAGAGTGTCACTCTAATCGCAACTGCCAAACTCTGAATCTTATCAGAGTCAGTCATTTAGATAAGGGATCAACTATTCATTTGTTCTATGATATCATATGAAACTGAGACATGAATTTGTAATCAATCTTGAGTTTCAAAATTATGTTTCTGATTTCCGATTAATTTGACTATGTGAGACTACCGAATTGAACACAACAATTTAGTCTCGGTCAGGCCCGACACTTTCTAGTCACATTTAATCATCAGAGAACCCATAGATATCGCTTTTCCACTAAGGCAAAAGGAACAAATGACTTTGAATACATGGCGCTAATGAACTAATCATGTCATAACTAGGACATCCTTTATAACTCGCATTTACACTTAGCGTTTGAATGAACTAAGGTACAACATACTAGAAAACTATCCTGCTTCGAACTCTTCCACGTCATAGCTCCCTCATTCAGAAAAAATACCTAACCAGACTGTGACCGACTGTCATCTCTATCTGTTTGGAAACTCGCGTCATAGTATCCTGTCACTTTGAGTTCATCTTCTCCACCATAGACCAAGAACATGTCCTTAGTATTTCTCAAATACTTCAGATTATTCTTGACCGCTATCCAATGACATTCACCAGGATTCTGCTGATGTCGACTCACCATGCTCAAGGCAAATGAGACATCAGGCGTCGTACACATCATGGCATACATTATTGATCTGATGGCCGAAGCATATGGAATTTGACTCATTCTGTCTTGTTCCTCCTCTGTCTTCGGACTCAGATCTTTGCTAATCTTTATGCCATGATTTAAGGGAAGATTCCCTTTCTTAGATTTCTCT
The DNA here is from genome assembly GCA_020465985.1 of Centrapalus pauciflorus. Classification (NCBI taxonomy): domain Eukaryota; kingdom Viridiplantae; phylum Streptophyta; class Magnoliopsida; order Asterales; family Asteraceae; genus Centrapalus; species Centrapalus pauciflorus. The sequence goes on along the minus strand of JAANYP010006026.1, from coordinate 40,371 downwards.
ATATTGAACCTTTTCAATATTTTATCTAAGTACGTATCTTGGCTTAGTGCTATTAGACGTTTTGATTTATCACTGTAAATTTTAATACCCATAATGTAAGATGCATCTCCCAGATCTCTCATAGTAAAACACTTTCCCAACCAATCTTTTACACTCTATAATGTTGGGATATGGTTTCCTGTGAGCAGTATATCATCGACATACAATACCAGGAAGACTACAGGACTCCCACTGACCTTGACATATATACATGACTCGTCTTCGCTTCTAGAAAATCCAAACTCTGTGATTTTCTCATGGAATCAAAGATTCCAGCTCCGAGAAGCTTGCTTGAGTCAATAAATGGCCTTCTGAAGCTTACACACTCTCTTAGGATACTTTGCGTCTACAAAACACTCAGGTTGTGTCATAAACACATCCTCTGTCAGTTTTCCGTTAATGAAAGCGGTTTTGAGGTCCATCTGCCATATTTCATAATCATGAAATGCAGCTATGGCAAGCATTATCCTAATAGACTTTATCTTAGCGAATGGTGAAAAAGTCTCCTCATAATCAATCCCGTAGGTTTGAGTATAGCCCTTTGGCACCAGCCTAGCTTTGTACGTGTGTACCTTTCCATTCATGTCTGTCTTTTTCTTGAATATCCATTTACAACCCTCCGTCATGAGACCGGGAGTGGGATCAACCAAGTTCCAAACTTGATTGCCAAACATGGATTCAATTTCGCTATCCATAGCGTCCTTCCACTTAGCAGCCTCAGGGCCTGCCATCGCTTCCCGGTAGTTAGCTGGTTCATCCAAATCGACTAGTGTACTATCACTAATCATATCCTCCTGTTCAATATGGAAACCATAGTAGAACTGAGAAGGTTTGCTAACTCTACTTGATCAGCGAACGGGTAAGGAAATGTCAATCGGCTCAACAGGCGTTTCTGCCTCTGGTTGAGTGCCAGTGTTTGCAATCGGTTCTTCATCGGCTGACTCTTGAATCTCATAAAGATCGATTTTACTCCCACAATCTTCTTTAGACATCATTTCTCTCTCAAGGAATACTCCTCTTCGAGCTTCAAACACTACATTTTCATGTGGTCTATAAAAAGATATCCAAACGACTCTTGTGGGTAACCGACGAACAGACACTTTTCAGATCTTTGCTCGAGTTTGTCTGGAGTTTCTCGTCTGACAAAAACCTCACAACCCCAGATCTTGATATGCTGAAGGGAATGACGCTTTCCCTTCCATATCTCATAAGGTGTCTTCGAAACCTTCTTAATGGGTACTAGATTTAAGATATGCGCTGTAGTCTCCACAGCGTAACCCTAAAAACTCATTGGAAGTGTTGTTCGACTCATCATAAATCTGACCATGTCCAACAAGCTCTTATTTCTCCTCTCCGCTACTCCGTTGAGTTACGGTGTTCTGGGAGGAGTTAACTGGGAAACTATTCCACAGATCTAAGATGGTCGAGAAACTCGATACTAAGGTACTCTCCTCCCCTGTCGGATCAGGAAACCTTTATCTTTCTGCCCAGCTGATTCTCTATTTCACTTTGAAATCTTTTGAGCATATCAAAATTTTCAGACTTATGTTTAATCAGATAAACATATCCAAATCTACTATAGTCATCAGTAAAGGTGACATAGTACCGATTTCTGTCTTTTGTGGTGCAGGTGGTCCACAAACATCTGTGTGGATCAAATCCAAGAGTCTTTCACCTCTTTCACATGATCCAGTGTATGATGATTTAGTCATCTTGCCCAGTAAACAAGATTCACATACATCATCCGATTTGAGGTCAAATGATTCCAACACTCCATCCTTTTGGAGTTGGGCGATGCGTTTCTTGTTTATTTGTCCAAGACGACAATGCCACAATTTGGACTTATCCATTTCATTTGCAGAATCAACATTCAATATCAAATTTCCATTACATTCAACAGTTTCATATATGCCATTGTACGCAGAAGCTTTGAAAATAAAACAATCATTGTGATGAACTAAAATATCACCATTATTATTATCAAAATAAAAAGAATAACCATTATTGTAAAATTCATATAAGGAAATAATATTTTTATTCATCTCAGGTGAATAACAGCAATTATCTAACATGATCCTAACTCCTGAATTCAGCATAAGCTCGAACTTGCCAATTTTCTTCATAGGTGTGATCTTCTTATTTCCTATGACAAGGTTCAGCTCTTCATGCCTTAGATTCCTACTTTCCTTTAGCCCCTTCAATACAAAGAAAATGTGAGTACCACATCCTGTATCGAGGAACCACGAATTAGAAATAGAAGTATTGTGGAGTTCGATCATAAACATACCTGAAGTGCTACCCTTCTCGACCTTCTGGTCCTTAAGGTCCTTCAGATACGTTAGGCAGTTGCGCTTCCAATGCCCCTTCCCATTGCAGTAAAAACATACTGGCTCCTTCGGGTTACTCAAAGGCGGAATTCCAGACTCTTTTCCTTTGGGACCCTTTCTTGGACTTTCCTTTAGGGGTCTTCCAGGAGGACTTCCTTTTCTTTGAAGCCTGACCGATGGATAGCACAGAGGATGCAGGAGCTTCATCCTTCTTGATACCCTGCTCAGTTGTTTGGAGTAGATTGTGGAGCTCCATGATCGAGGTCTCTTTTTGATTCAGCTTCATTTGGTAAGAGACCACGAACTGGTTGTATACCGCAGGCAAACCAGAGAGGATGATGTTAGTAGAAAACTCGGAGTCGAACACCATGTTGAGAGACTCCAGCCTATCAAAGTACCCCTTCATCTCGAGGACGAATGCACGGATAGAAGCCCCATGCTTTGGCTTGCAGGCCATGAGAGATTTCACCACATCAAGGTTGCTCGGCTTATCCTGGAACATTTCTTTAAGCTGCTGATTCATCTCGTAAGCCCACGTATTCTCAAAGGTCTTTTGGAGTTCGGGGCTCATTGCAGACGTCATGATGCACGACATCTTGTTAGCATCATCAAAGTGTTTTTGGTGTGCGTCAATCTCTTCCTGGGTCGAATTCTGATCGATTGTGGGAATCTGTTCATCGAGAACATACTCTTTGTTCTTGTATCTCAGGGTGAACCTGAGATTTCTCATCCAGTCCATGTAATTCGGACCAGTTAGTGTTTCTGTCCTAGAACTGAGAGGATTGAGAAGTTTGATGAAGAATTGGGAGTAGGAGTGAGAACACCATTAGAGGCAGACATCTGTGAGATAAAGTCTTAGTTAGTATGAATATTCCTTAATTAATTACCCAATTTAATTTACGGCTAGGATCCGTATTTTGTGTTCGTTTTGTGAAGAGGGTCGTCGTAATCACACCACAAATTGTTTTAGGTAGACAATACTCTTGTCAATTTCAATCTCTATGAAACTCCTAGATCTTTTGAGATTCATTGATTTTCATCAACGGCATGTTAATCTAAATTATGCTCATCTACTATTCATGACTGGGATGCCGAGGATCATGAACAAGATGGTGAATCTAACCATGCAAAGCCTGCGTGAAACCCGGCACGAGTACGCTCGAGAATTGCGAGTTTCACATCATTTCTAATATGTCCTCACATTAATGTGTCGGTTAACTACACATGCTCCATTAACGGTTCATATAAGGAATGTGCAGTTTTCATGGGTTAGCATACTAATTCACTTTTGATATATCTAAAACGAGATTTTGTTTTAGTACTTTAGATTAATACTTTTAATCTAACGTTATCCTATCAAAAGTTGTCGGTAGCTCTATTGAACGCACAACGAAGCGGAGGAGACAGGTCAGCGCGGAGCTTGTTAAAAACCTACTCCTTTAAGGAAGCATAGCGACCCGCCTTATACCTCGTTTATAGTTTGTTCACTATGGCTGAGTCAATTTATCAATTGACTGACAATGTATTTAGATTTAAATGTTACATATATGTAGTTCATTATATATATATACATACATACATATATATATATATATATATATATATATAAATGTCTTTTAAATCTTAGGGGTCAATTTTTAAACATTTTAAAATTTAGGGGTCTATTTTAAACATTTTAAACTTGGGTTATATTTTAAACAATATAAAATAACTAGGGTTTAAATTCTATATATATATATATATATATATATATATATACGTACATATATATATATAGGGGTGGGTTCAATGGAGAACCTTATGCATCGAATAACCTTGAAGAACCACAATGCATCGCTAGAAAATTGAAATGTATCACGTAGAAATCGATCATCACGTGGAAATAATGATGCATTACGGGGGAATTGTGATACATTTGTGGTGGTGCATGGAGGTTCTTCAAGGTTCTTCGATGCATGGAGGTTCTCCATTGAACCCACCTATATATATATATATATATATATATATATATATATATAATATATATATATATATATATATATATATATATATATATGTATATATATATATATATATATGTTATATATATATATATGCTATATATAATATATATGTATATAATAATATATATGATATGTATATATATGTATTATAATATATATATATATGTATATGTATATATAATGTATATATATATATATATATATATATATATATATATATATATGATATATATATATATGTATATATATATATATGTATATATGTATATATATGTATATATATATATATATATATATATATATATATACATATACATATACATATATATATATATATAATATAATATAATATAAATATCCACAAAATTTAAACTTAGGATAATACATGTTTATTCTAACCATAAATTAATTTTATCTAAAACCCTTTAGGATAGGCACTTAATTTAATTTAAAGCAATTTCTAGATAATTAGGAACTAGGAAAATAACCTATTAGTGTATGGTGTGTAAAGATGACATTACTACTGCATCATGGCTGATCTCATAAAACACTTAAGGATCACACCGACGAGCACAGAACTGAACAGATGCAATTAACTAGTGAATAAATAATATTGGATATTGTTTATGACACGAAATGATCATTGAGATTAAATTAATGGATGATTAATTAGATCTCAAAGTACGAGGATTAAAAATGCAGTATTAGATATTGTATTGATTTAATTGTCATTGGATGATAATTAAATAATTATCTAGTCTTTATTTATTATTGGATATTAAATAAAAGATGTATTTATTTGAATTAATAATATCATCTAATTATTAGATTACTAGATGGATAATTATAAACAAATAAAGTTAATTATAAATAATTATCTAGTCATTTATATATTATTAGATAATATATAAAAGATAAATATTATTTGATAGATATATAATTATAGAGATAACTATATAAGGTTTAAATAATAAAGATAATTATTAAGATATATATTATTATATTATATTATTATATTAGAGTTTGATTAAAACTAAAACTCCTAATATATATATATATATATATATATATATATATATATATATATATATATATATATATATAGAGAGAGAGAGAGAGAGAGAGAGAAAGAGTCAGGTTCAAATAAGTACCTCTCGAAGTCAAGTGCACTCGAAGGTACCAACCTTAAAAAACATTTTAAATTTTTCTTTTCATATAACCATGTTTAATTTAATGTTATACGCATGATTTATAAATTTCAGATAGATTCACACTTTCTGAGTCCTTCAATATTATGTGAATGCTCAATACATATTTATGTGAATGCTCATCCATGTGAATGTGAATGGTGTGAATGACCATTCACATGATCTTTTTTTACCATTCACAAGATTTATGATGTTGCTTCTTTTGAAAAAAAAGTCTTATAATGTTGTCTTATACATGTCTATTCAAAAAAATATATGTGAATGATCATTCACATTAGGGTACGCTGGATTCTCATAGATACCCTGATGAATCTGATTATATATATATATATATATATATATATATATATATATATATATATATATATATATATATATATATATATATATATATATATAATATATATATATATATATATATATATATATATATAGAGAGAGAGAGAGAGAGTCAGGTTCAAAAAAGTAACTCTCGAAATCAAGTGCACCCGAAGGTACCAAACTTAAAAAACTTTTTTTGAAATTTTTTTCTCATAATCATGTTTAGTTTAATGTTATACGCATGATATATGAATTTCACATACGTTCACTTTCTGTGTCCTTAAAAATTATGTTAATACTCAATGCATATCTATGTGAATGGTCATCCATGTGAATGGTCATTTCACACCATGTGAATGGTGTGAATGACCATTCACATGATTTTTTTTACCATTCACAAGATTTATGATGTTGCTATTTTTGAAAAAAAAAAGTCTTATAATATAGTCTTATACATGTCTATTCAAAAAAAATATATGTGAATGATCATTCACATTAGGGTACACTGGAATCTCATAGGTACGCTGATGAACCTGATTATATATATATATATATATATATATATATATATATATATATATATATATATATATATATATATATATAGAGAGAGAGAGAGAGAGAGAGAGAGAGTCAGGTTCAAAAAAGTACCTCTCGAAATCAAGTGCACCCGAAGGTACCAACCTTAAAAAACCTTTTTTAAAATTTTTTTCTCATAACCATGTTTAGTTTAATGTTATACGCATGATATATGAATTTCACATGCATTCACACTTTCTGTGTCCTTAAATATTATGTGAATGCTTAATGCATATTTATGTGAATGGTCATTTCACACCATGTGAATGGTGTGAATGACCATTCACATGATTTTTTTTACCATTCACAATATTTATGATGTTGCTCCTTTTGAAAAAAAAAATTTTATAATGTTGTCTTATACAAGTTTATTAAAAAAAATGTGAATGTCATTCACATTAGAGTACGTTGGGTACGCTGGAATCTCATAGGTACACTGATTAACCTGATTATATATATATATATATATATATATATATATATATATATATATGGTCAGGTTCTATGGGGCACCATATGCATCGGGAACCAAAAAAAGAACCAACCACAGCCTTTAGATTAAACGATCATTGATGCATCACGCGATGGATGTATTTGGTATGCATAGGGGTATTTTGGGAAAAATAAATATGGCTAGTCGAATAAAATTTAATTTTATATTAATTAAATATTCAATCAATACCTAAACAATAAATGCTAAATAATATTAATTGATACATTTCCAAAATTACAAAACCTAAACAAATTCAAAAAAGAAGATTTGATGTCGATGCATCTAATATTCATCTTTCAATTCGTGATGCATCTCGGTTCTTCATCCTCATTTTCGGTCATATTCAACATCTTCTCCGTCCCACCATCATGCATCATCAAAATGGTGATGCATCTTCATCGGATTTATCTTCAAAACACGATGCATCTTCATTAGATTCATCAAAAATAACGATGCATCTTCATTTGATTCATAAAAAATCACGATGCATCATCAAAAATAGTGATGCAAATTCATTTGATTCATCTTCAAACATGATGCATATTCATCGGATTCATCAAAAATCATGATGTATCTGATTCGTCTTCCATAAACATCAGATAAACACGATTAATCTTTCAAAAATTTCCATAAAGAAAATTCATAGAAAAACAACTATAACTTTAAACGATATCATTCCATCATCATCATTGCGAAATCATCATCATCTTCATTAAAATGACACCATGAACCAACTGCTATGCATGGGGCGATGACCGCCGACTTTAGAGAGAGGGATGCCAATGAGGTGGCGGCCACCGAGAGAGGGGGTGGTGGCCGCCAGCTTTAGAGAAAGGAGGAGAGAGATAAGGGTGATCATCATCTTCATTAAACTGCACTGTGAACCGGCTGCTATGCATGGGGTGGTGGTCGCCGACTTTAGATAGAGGGGTGGCAATGAGGTGGTGGCCGCCGGATTAAATATAAATTACAAGGTTAGCATTCCTAAAACGCCCTTAATGCATTTTTGGTTCCCATTTGGTTCCCGATGCATATGGTGCCCCATAGAACCTCAATATATATATAAGCGTGTGTGTGTATATATATATATATATACATAAATGGACCCACGTTTGTGTAGGGTTTTCACAAAACAAAACACAAAAACTCTTGTGTGTGTGTCTGGGCTTTCGGCCGCAAGAAACAAACCACCAATCGGTGTGTGTTTTTTGTTTTTCCCGTTCTTCATGTGTTTGATTGCATACTTGGCGCCGCTTGACCGTGTCATCACCGGTGGATACTGAAAGCATCTCATTTGTGTGTTCTTGTCATCGAATACAAAGGTATGATTTTTATCTACTTTCACATTTACTTATTTTATGTTTTACTTGATGATCCGTGTACGGAATTCGTAACATAAAAAAACTTTCGGTGTGCGTTAATTCGATTAATGTTTATATTTTTATGAAAAACGATACGAATTCCCAATAGTGGTATCAAAGTCATCTCAAGTAACATAATGATAGTATTATTCAAGTATTTATGTCCAATGTTCTTAAAAGTTTCGATTTTTATGATTAAAAGTGTTTAAACGATCGAAATCAATAATTAAAATGTTTAAGGTTTTGATTCGGCTTGGAGAAAATCGACCAAAGGGTTTGGAAACCCCATGGTGATTCTCGGCCAACATTGAAGTTCCTCGGAGCTCGGATTTTGAAATCTTAGTTTGTTTTATTTTAATTGATATTTGATTGTTTAACGTATTTAATTAATTAAAGTTGAAAATTAAACGTTTCGGTTCGCGAAATCTAGCCTTGAGATTTGGACATGGGTTGAGACCCATGACCTCTCAACTATGATGTGGTAGCCGAAGTCATTGATGGTTTATTTCGCCATGTCGTTTAATTCACGATTAAACTCGAACGATTAAAATTAAATGCGTTAAAATCGAATCAATAAATCAAAAGTGTTTGGTTATTAATATTTAGAAATTTGTGATAAAATATATGTAAATATGTTTTCGGTCTTATAAAATTAAAGTGGTAGACTTTATTAGTTTTATAAAATTCACAAATCGGTTTAAATATTATTCGATTCGATAATTAAACGATTAATTAGAATATGGAAATCGAAATAATCAAAGTGAGTTGATTAATGTGTAAGGTCGCCTACCTACAGATCCTATCTTGACGCGACGCCGTCCAACAAGTGCGGAATCCTCGTTAGCGGTTAGACGGAAAGACCACGCACACGAAACACGGAGACACACACGATGATAGACGAACACTAGAACGTCCCGACACGTGATTCTCTCCAAGAACAAACACAAAATCGCATTGCAAGTTCGAGATCGCCTTTGCCTTAATCTCTGCTCAAAGTCTGCAAAAGTTATTAATTAAAACGAATTAACCCTTAATTATAACCCTTGATTCGAACTTGTTCTGGACAAGTTCGACCAGGCCCAAGGCCCTTCGAACTTGTCCTCCATCAGTTCGAACCAGTGACTTTGAACTTACTTTTGAACTTATGTTTGAACTTATCTTTGAACTTATGTTTGAACTTATCTATGAACTTATGTTTGAACTTATTGTAAAACATCAATTACAACCAAGTTCAAACATACATACAATCAATATCAAACATATATCAAATATATAACAAACATATATCAAACACGTAACAATATGTAATTATGAACAAATTGACTATTACAAAATATCGACTATATTTAGAATGCTATCGTCACACACGATGCACTAACATAATGACTTCGATTAATTTCAGCCGTCAAAGGGTTCATCACTCTACTTGTTATTCGGTTCATATGGGTTATTGAACCCAAGTATGAGTCGGTTAACTAAGTTGGTTCGGTTTCCATTTTCCGGTAATTCGTCGTTTACATTAAATCGATTTTAATTAAAAGGTAAGTTTTAATGTTGAAATTAATATCATCATTTGTTTAATCTGCCTTGTCATAAGTTTTTAGAAACCTATAGCCTAATAAAATTTGATGGCAATTTAATTTATAAATTGGATATAATTATGCGTTTAATATTTAGTTCCATAAAATGCATTATAAAGTTAAATGGAGTTTAATTTGAGGATTCTATTTTCAAAATGATGAAATTTTGACTCTGAGTTTCATGCTCGGTCATGGTTTAATGTTTTGAGATTTAATCTCGACATTAACGTTTTTGGTAGAAATCGTTTAAAACCATAAAGAAAAGTTTTTGGTGTTATTTAAAGATGATCAATTTTCTTTAAATATTTTAATGACATATTTTATTGGTATAAATTGTTCATTTAGAAAATTGACATTTTAAATAAAGTTTTTTTTAAAGCGTTTCAATTAAATAATATTTGATTGATAATTATTTAAAGGAAGTTTAAAATATTTATCAATTTTATTTAAAAATAATAACTATATTTATTAAAGGTTGTTTGATAAAAGTTTCTTAAAATAGTAAGTTTAAGTTTCAAAGGTGTTTGAATTGTTAATTAAATATTTTAAGAAAAATGTAGTTATGAATCCAAAGATAATGCAAAGATGGAATTGAATTTGAATTTTTCAGGAAAAAGTTTCTAATTTTGTAAAGTGTTCCTGAATTTTGAGTTTATGAACCGTATTTAATTTAAGAACGATATTGGACATGATTACTTCAATTAATGGTAGATTAATTGGTTTTGGAATTATTTTCATGGCAAGATGAAAATGAGTTCTGGATCATTTATACGGTTTACTGCTTTATTTATGTTTGTAACATAGCTGAGCCTTGAGACCCCTTTGTTTTAGATGGTTGTTCATTTAATCATGATGTTTGCTATTTATTATTGGTTATTTTTGGGAAGGCCTGCGTGTGAAATTCCGGTTTTATGATGTAATCTGTAATAGGTTAGAAACACTACTACAAATCGAAGCTAATGCAACACTTTTGATGCAACAAATTTATAAATTATTGCTTTTTTATTTAAGTTCGCTCTAAAACACCACATTGACAATAAGTGTTGCATATAATGATTTAATGCAACACTTTTTTTTAAAGTGTTGCCATTTTTACTAAAAAAAATGCAACAATTTTCTAAAGTGTTGCATATTTAAATAAAAAATGCAACACATTTTTAGAGTGTTGCATTTATAATAAAAAAATGCAACACATTTTTAAAGTGTTGCATTTATAACGAAAAAAATGCAACACATGTTTAAAAACACTAGTATAGTACCCGCGCAAAGCGGCGGCGGGGACAAATATTTATTTCGGTTCCTGGTTCGTTTGATTGCGTGATATTTTTAGAATGACATAAAGAAGAAATAGATGTCAATAATGAATGATATCTTTAAATAACATAATAGAGAAATAGTTTAAGATTCAGTGTCATTCAAATATGATAAAAATCATATGGTAACAGACAAATAAAGATTTTAATATGTAAAACTTACATTTTCGATCAAGTAAAATCAATATTAGTCTTTTACTGTTTTTATCCTTCTAAATGAATTCCACACGAACAGTCGTAATTTTCCACCATAAATGAGAGCTTAGGAGTGATGAAAAATCATCCACATGAAAATATTGATCCATTCTCTACGAAGATATTTGATTTACAAAATTAAAAATTTACAATATCCATTTTCTACGGAGAATTTCGAGTAGTACATATGAAAATGTTGTATGAAAATGAAAAGTATTTAAAAGGAAGTTTAAATTGGAAACTTTAATTATTTTGTCAAGTGTTAAATATGACATTTTTTTTATGAAACTAGTTTTTCAAATAAAAAGAGGTTTATTTTTGTCATATGATCCAAGAGTAGAAATTTTCTTAAAACTGGTACATTAACTGGACTATTACCAGAATAAGTGGTGTCTAGGACAGTCTCGCTCGGGCTATGGTTGTAGGAATTTCCGAGAGGTTTATAACCGAAATGATCCTGCCCGCTGATTAACCTGACTGGCCACTAGTTCTTGGTAAGAGACTGGTTATAAACCCAAATTAAAAATCTGACACAACACACCGTCCATATAGTGGCACTCATGGTGACCTGTCGTCGTAAGTAGGTTCAGCCTTCGTTGGGTGCTTACCGCGCAAACTCGCAGAGCTGTGAGGTGAGCATTGCAGATCCTAAGTGAGTCTTGGGCCAGTGACTTACAGTTGTTATATGGTGTATGTCAGTGGTAGTTTCTTAGTAAGACTGTTGCCCAAGGTGTGGATGAGATTAAACATGATCAATTTAAGAAATTGGAAATCTCATAAGATCTAAGAGTTGCAAGGGAGTTGTAATTGGTAATAAGTTGTATGCCTGAGTAGCTTATTCATGTAGGTTCAGCCTCCGTTGGGTGGATGAATAAGTAAAATGGTTCTTAGGATTAATAAATCATTTTCTAAATTTTGGGTTATTGATTTATTAATGGTTAATCAAATACTAATTTTTGAAAAATGTTTTAGATGGTTGAAAGAGGCAGAGGTAGAAACGGTTTAAATAATAATGACAATAATAACAACAACAATAATGATAACGTCAAATCTCCCTCCTTAATCTCCTCCTATTGAAAATCATCCTTAAAAGCGCAAAAGTGCTACTTTGAGGACCATTCGAGAAATGGAAAGCCCAAAAGAAGCAATTCCCTAACTGGGAATAAGATCTGACTAATGTTTTGAGTACAGAGCAAAAGTCGTATGTTCTGAGAAGGGCACCAGGACCTGCTCCTATAGAGACTGCTACAGTTGAGGAGAGAAATCTCCACAAGAAGGACTCTGAGGATTCGGTCGATGTTGTCTGTCTAATGCTAGCGACCATGACATCTTAGCTGCGGACTAACCTTATGGATGTCCCAGCTTACCAGATGTATCGCCGGCTAAAGGATATGTTCCAAACTCAGGCTCGGACTGAGAAACATAATATGACTAGGACTCTGAACACTTGCAGAATGGCAGAAGGAACAGCCGTTAGACCCCATGTGCTGAAGATGAAAGGTTATCTGGATCATCTTAGCAGACTTGGGTATCCCATGACATAGGAGATGGCCACAGATTTAATTCTCAATTCCTTATTGAAGGTATTTAAGCAATTTGTAATTTATTACAATATGCATGGAGAAGATGATTAGTGGGCTGCATCAGATGCTTCTGACTGCTGAGGGAATGATTAAGGAGAGAGGATAAGGAAAGAGACGGAAGGGAAAGCAAGTTCCCAAGCCGGATAAAGCTAAGCAGTAGCTAAAACCTAAGACTAAAGAAGTCAAATCCAAGGATGACAAATTCTTTGAGTGCTAGGAAACTGGGCACTGGAAAAGATATTGTCCCAAGTCCTTGGAAAGGGTCAGGGCTGACCGCACTAAGACTTCGGGTATCTGAATTATTCACTTCTATTTGTTCTTGGATATGTGATACCCAATTGAACAACGTTTTATGCATATAATCTCCAATGACTAAAATGAAGTGAAAAAGAGATGACAGATTCAGTGGGAGCATAGAGACAACTTAGAGAATACTCTACTGGACACTACTTTTCATGTCATCAATAGTTAATCATGGTGTAGTAAACAATTTTGTAGTTGAATTTCTTGCAAGTATTTTTGGGATAAATAAAGAAATTTTTTTGGAGATGAAAAATTTATTGCTTTAAATTCCTATTGTTTAAGATTACTAAGTCATGATTATAGACTATTGATTCAAGTGGAACTTGAATAGTAACTTGTCAATAGAGATTGGACAAGCTAGTAGTTATATTCAAATAAAAAGGGTTAACTATGTTGTTGTATATATCGTTCAAGTGTTCAAATGAAGTTTCATCGAACTTATTAATTCTTGAAAGTCAGTTCGAGAGATTATATGAGTTGGATAATCATCCATGATTATATAGAAACTAATAAAATACAGAATTAAATGTAAATGAGTTACATTGAGCTTAATTCTCTTAACTTGTCAGAAACAATTAAAGACTTGATAAGTCAGGATTGTTTAGACAAGAAGTAATCGCATTTTATAAAATTACATCTGAAATGTATACAACTTGTGTGATGGTTAGTTAAGTAATAGTCTTTGACTTGTTTAAACACTCGTCGGCAAACTTGACGGAACTCCATAACGAAATGTTGTAGATAACCAGGTTCTGGTGGTTATGGATACATATCACAAATGTTGAACACAATGTTATTAAGTTAAAATATATTGTTAAGATATAGATAAACCTCATAATGTCATATTCAAGACTAAACATCTAAACGTATCACTAGTAGCAATTAATCTGAATTGCTAGAGCTCTTAAATTTTAATCCTGGTGTTTTCATGAGTGATTTACCAGTTCCTTTAAAAATAATAGATATAAAATTTTAAGGAGATTCAGAATGGATTTGAATAATATTACAAGAACTTGTAATAAAGAACTAGTGTAATTTCTCAAAGATAAACGGTAATGGAAGTTAAGTAAGTTAACTAGAGAACACTCCCACTAAGATCATGTCTGAAATTAATTTTTTGATAGATCATATTACCGTTACATTTGATAAAGGAACAGTATAATTAAATTGATGGAAGTCATGTTGTGTTTATTGAGATAAAGGAGATCAACATGATATCTTTAATGTCGTTCTATTTTGCATGTTTTAGAAATCAAGAATAAAATTGAATTTATTCTAAAAGTATTCCATAGCTGATTGTTGTCGTGGGAACCACAACGAGAACTAAAAGGCTACTGTGGGTTTTGGTTGATATTCATAATTGATGAAGATAGCAAAGATTGGACCAAATTCACAGGTATTTGCTGTGAACAAATATTGGATTGACCCGCCGATTGAGACCACTTTGTGGATCATAGTCATGAGTCGTCTCATAAAGGTAATCCTTAGTACCTGAGATATCTACGTACTTTAGTGTGGGTGCTGCTCTACGCTTGGCCTGACCTAACGTCATCCATAACTGGGTGATCATAACGGTTCGAGGCTGGTTACAGTGGGAATCGTGCTGGAGGCCTAGATAGTCAATATGAGATTTTTACATTCTTCTAACTAAAGGAGATATTTCTGGGACCCTCGGCGATCGATACTGACAGAAATTCATGGTCATGCTCGGACAGAATTGATGTGTTTAACTCTGTCTGTTACGGTTCAGTATGAGATTAGGGAGTCGAGAAACATAATCGTGTTTGCTACGGTTGATTTAATCCATGCCTAGCTTTCACATTGAAATATCGCGATGCATGGCATATAACCTAAGTTTCTTTTTGGAAGTCTGTTTCAACAAGAACGCCCGAATGGGAGTCAGAGTTTTTATGACCTTGGTTGCCTAAAGCATCTAGCCATGACCTCCTTTAGGCGCATGCTGCAGGACAGTATGCCATCTTACACAATTGGGAGTATGTTAGTGTATGGTGTGTAAAGATAACATTACTACTGCATCATGGCTGATCTCATAAAACAATTGAAGGTCACACCGATGAGCACAACTGAGCAGATGCAATTAAACTATTGAATAAATAATATTGGATATTGTTTATGACACGAAATGATCATTGAGATTAAATTAATGGATGATTACTTAGATCTCAAAGTACGGGGATTAAAAATGCAATATTAGATATTGTATTGATTTAATTGTCATTGGATGATAATTAAATAATTATCTAGTCTTTTATTTATTATTGGATATTAAATAAAATATATATTTATTTGAATTGATATTATCATCTAATTATTAGATAATTAGATGGATAATTATAAAC
The DNA here is from genome assembly GCA_020465985.1 of Centrapalus pauciflorus. Lineage (NCBI taxonomy): Eukaryota > Viridiplantae > Streptophyta > Magnoliopsida > Asterales > Asteraceae > Centrapalus > Centrapalus pauciflorus. The sequence goes on along the minus strand of JAANYP010006026.1, from coordinate 24,706 downwards.
AAATAAATAGAGATAATTATAAATAATTATCTAGTCATTCATATATTGTTAGATAATAGATAAAAGACAAATATTATTTGATAGATATATTCTGAAGACCACCCCTTAGGGGGCCGTCGGCGTCTAGGTCCCACAATTATGCAATACGATATCAATCATAACTAAGATAGAGTAATTAACTTGCGAAATTTCATATTACAGTACAAACATTTAGGATTAAGTTTAATACAGTTTTAGTATAGATTACAGTTTCAAATTAAACTTATAAAGGATACAAGGCTAATCTAATTCATGTCATCATACAATCAAATCAAATCTACCCGGACCACCACAATTATCATCTGCCAATCTGTACCGAAAGTTTGTTGAGTAGTGGCCTATGAAAAACTTCAACTTGATTCTTGAAAGACCTAAGAACTAGGTCCAGCAGATGCTTTTCCCTTATCTTTTTTAGTAAAAAGGTTAAACAACAACTATAAGCAATGCTTAGTGAGAATATAGATTTTCAGATTACATGCATTTTATCAAGTGGATCATGGGGTCTAGCGTGATATGTCTTGACTGCCGCTACAGCCACTCATGATTGAGACATAGTAATCATAGAATAGGATGATGTCCAGGCCACACTCACACTTTTAGTGGAAGCTATCCACTTATACTGGACTAGCTACCAGCAGTCATCGTGGGGGAGCATCAGAATAATCAATACCAAGTTCAATAGAACTGGTGACATAACTAGGTCTAGAACAATAGACCGACAATGCTAATCATGCTAAGCTGAATCAATATATATCAAAGATGCGAGAAATAATGAAAGCATAAAAAATCAAGGTCATGATAGCAATCTCAACTGAAAACAATTAACTGAACTGAATTGTAAATACAATGTTATGCAAAATGATAGTCAAATAGCTATCATGATCCACAGGGCATCACCGAACCATGGTGAGCACAGGTCACAATCCAGCTGAGCATGTATGAATGTCAAAATAAACTATCATCAACAATATGTCTCAACCGGAATCTAGCATGTAAAACTGAATATCTATAACTCACAGGTGCTGTTGTCTTATCAAGCAGATTTCTCCACCACCTGAGTTATCTCAGGATTTAATCTTTTATCTTTGTCTTTCTGGACTCAGACTCTGCTTTACAATTCTTTGACCCACTTTCAATAACTTTAACTTTAATTCTTTGTTTAGAATTTATCTGAACCTGTCCAGAATTTTATCATAGCAAGAACATTAGCTTTTAGCTTTAAATCTTTATTTGATCTGATTCTGATAACTGATAAACTCACTCAATCATTTTACACTTTCTTTGTTCATTTGAAGTCTCAAAGGGACATATATATATATAAATATATATATATATATATATATATATATATATATATATATATATATATATATATATATATATATATATATATATATATATATATATATATATATATATATATCATGATGCTTTATTTAAATGTTCACTAATTATTATAATCATTTATTTGTTATTTTAAAACATCTGAAATAAGACATCCGAATTGGTCATCCGGATTCGGACCATCCGAACTGGCCATCCGAATTGGGCAACCGGACCGGGTCATCCGAACTCGGATCATCCGAGTTCGGATCATCTCCCATCCGAGTTTGGATTCGAAATGGTGCCTGAGATGGGATCCGAAGTGCCATCCGAAATTGGTGCTCATCCGAATTCGGTCTCATCCGAATTCGGATCCCACACTTAGAAATTTTCCAGGTTTTTTTCTTTAATGTTCTGTTTCGACATAATACGGATTTTCACCAAAAATTCACCAACATTTTAAGCTACATCTTAAATCATCATTTCGTTTTTCACATAACCGAACATAAACCTTTATAATTTCGAAATTTAATAAATATTACCTTGAATTCTTGTAGTTTCTTGTTGCTTGATACTTTCTTGTGGATTCTCCTTGATTAATATCCGAATTTATTACAAGAATTAAATGATTCTTGGTGAAAATAGGAAGGAGTGATAGCTTAGAAGAGAGAGAGAGAGAGAGAGAGAGAGAGAGAGAGAGAGAGAGAGAGAGAGAGAGAGAGAGAAATTTGCTTGGTTCTTAAATTGTGATAAATGAGAAAATTAAAAGAGTTTAGGTCTTTTATTCCTTAACTTTTGGAATTTGTCACTTTTGGTCCCTCTACATTTGTTTTCTTTAAATAAAGATGAAATCATTAATAACATATAATTTAACTTAATTAAATATTTTCATTACATAATTAAATTACAATACAATTAATGTAATTAAATTACATTATTAGCTCAAAAACAGAAATTAAGAGTTCGGTTGAAAGCTAGGTTGTTACATATATAATTATAGAGATAATTATATAAGGTTTAAATAATAAAGATAATCATCAAATTAATATTATATTATTATATTAGAGTTTGATTAAAACTAAAACTCTTATTAATATATATATATATATATATATATATATATATATATATATATATATATATATATATGTATGTATGTATGTATGTATGTATGTATGTATGTATGTATGTATGTATGTATGTATGTATGTATGTATGTATAAATGGACCCACGTTTGTGTAGGGTTTTCACAAAACAAAACACAAAACTCTGTGTGTGTGTGTGTGTGTGTGGTGTGTGTGGGGGGGTGGGGGGGGGGGGGGGTTTCGGCAGCAAGAAAACAAATCACCAATCCGTGTGTGTTTTTTGTTTTGTCCGTTTTTATTAACCACATGTCTTAACCTCTCATTTATTTATATTTATTTGTTCACCTTTCACATTCTTATAACTCTCATATGTATTGTTTATAAATTATATGCTCCACTTGATTTGGGGTCATTGATTCTAAAACCATTCACAGTTTTTCGTGTGTTTGATTGCATACTCGGCGCTGCTCGACCGTGTCATCACCGGTGGATACCGAAATCATCTCATTCGTGTATTCTTGTCATCGAATACAAAGATATGATTTTTATTTGCTTTCACATTTACTTATCTAATGTTTTACTTGATGATCCGTGTACAAAATTTTTTAACATAAAAAGCTTCCGTTGTGCGTTAATACGATTAATGTTTATGTTTTTATGAAAAACGATACGAATTCCCAACATAACCTAATGCAGATAATTTCTCAAACTTATCTCTAAGGTGTCTTTATCAATAAACCCTAAAAATCAAATCCTTAAAAAGTAAACAAAATTCCGAAAATTCTTAAATAAATTCGGATTTCAATTTTAAATAATATCCGAAATTTTAAACATTGAAAATTTAATTTTCCAAATTAAAACAATTTAATTTCCGAAAATTAAAACCTATTTAAAATTAAAACTAATTTCAGAATTAAATAAAAATACAAATTTTGAAAAAAAAGAAAGTTTTTTTTGAAAATACTACGCCTCTCAATTAATTGAGTGCAAAACTTATTAGGTTAAGCTGGCTCTGATATACCACTGATGTGTTTTCAATATCATTGCTTGATTAATTTAAAACTTTGCAGAAAAATAAATAATCGAACAACAGCAAGAATATTAACTCTAACAGATCTAAACCAAATAAGTAAAGCAACTCAATAAAATAAAAGAGAGTATAAAAAACTAACCTTTGGAGAAAACCGATTTCTCCCGCGAAGAACGTTTCCACAGCAGACTCTGATCTGACGGCTAATGCCCAAAGTAGGAACACCTATAATGATTCACACCCAATGAACCAAAAAGAGTATTTATGACTATGTTCCAAGTTCCAATTATGTTGAGTCCCAAAAGTTGGATTCCTTTCAGAAAGTAGGAACTTAGAATTATGAATGAAGGATTTGGAAGCTAGCATGCAACCCTATTTATAGTTGAGTGGAAACCTTAAATTAAGGTTGCATAGGAGATGTGGAAACCCCCTATAGGGGCCGGCCCACATACCCTAAGCCCATTAGGGTTTCTGCAATTTTCTAGTTAATTAGCACTTTTGGCCCCTATACTTCTTTAATTAATTCTATTAGTTTCTGATTAATCTATTAACAATTAATAAATTAACAAACTAACCCATTAATTAATTATAACCAATTATTAAGTTTCTAATTAATTTATTAAATATAATAAATTAATAAAGCAATTAATTAATTGTTTATATAATATTAATTCTAATTAATATTATATCTCATAGTTATTTAATTCTATTTATGGTTCAATGAGGGCAACCAAAAAAGGACCCTACTAGTACTAACTAATGATAACTTTACAAATTAGTTATGACACTAATTCCAACATAATTTTGACCATTATTTTAACTATTTAATATTTAATGTATATGTAGTGTTGCATATATGATTTATTGTAACACTCTCGAACTAATCCACAATGCCACGTAAATAACACATCATCCGTGACATAATATAATAATCCCTACACTATTCCCAAGATACATACATGAAAACCCGATAATTTTAAAACATTAATTACACAACAACAGTCACGGGAATCCCTGAATATAACACAACCTATCCGAAGTACATACAAACAGTTCTCAAAATATAACTACCTCTACGGAAGGTAGCTAACTCCTCGATCACAGATAATGTAAACCTACTTCGGTGCAGCAGGCCTACTAGCAGTCCGGTCACCTGAGATACACACAACAACACACACAGGTCAGCTAAAGCTGGTGAGAATGCACAGGTTAGCGTATGATTATAAAACTCAATAAATAAATAACTCGATAATAAAACGTTCAGCATTCTCTACTGAACAAGAATATGAGATCCCACAAGGTAGCTCAATAGGTACTCAACTCGTGTGGATAAATCCACGTACCCAAATCCCTAGACCGCACAAAGCAGTCATCAGGACTCAAAAGGGAATTGGGAGAGACCCAACCCCTGCCCAACCGTACGGTTTAGTATCTCAACAGCTCAAGTGTCCCAAATCTCATATTTAAAATAAAGTTCACAATAGCTCAGTAATACATGCATGATAGTATCTCAATAAAAACTCGTAAGAAAACTCATGATATCTCATAAAAAGCTCAACAAAAGATCATGCAAGTATCAGAAAAATAATCGTACAAGTATCTCAACAAAAACATGCAAACTCACCTGCCAAGCTAGCTACACTAAGTCTCGGTTCCTTGCCCTTTCCCTACCCTGTCAACGTGAGACCCTGAAAACACAATACCACAACTCAATATCACGAACTCGACCCAACAACTCTATACACAATTCTCAACAACTCACGAGACCCCAAAGACCCAAACACAAGACTCACAGAACCCGAAAACCCGACCCAAAACCCTAGTCGCATCGCGGCCGCACTGACCATCGCGGTCGCGGTCGCGCTGACCATCTCGGTCGCGGCCGCGCTCAGGCTAACCGCCTGCGATCAGCTCACGGACGAACAGCAGCAGGGATTCAATCCCCAATCCATTTTAGCTCGATTTCAACCATGAATATATACTCGAATTCACTTATAAACACAGTTAAACTCAATTCAACTACTTATTAACAATCAACAACAATTAACCCGTGAAATTAGGCTCAAAACTTACTTCCAAATTATGCAAGAAGATGACGATGAATTGAGAGGCTGAAATCACGAATCGAGAGCTTCACTATCTGATTTGGTTGCTGAAATCACGATACACACACTCACACCTTCAGTTTTGGCTCTGGAATGAATTCAAGAAATAAAGGAAGCAACCAATATATACGTTTTTGGTTTAACTCGGTCCGATACCCAAAATCCGATCCCGATACCCCAAAATACAAATTTATATCTCCGGGTCCCAAATTAAATAACTAATCCAATGAAATAATTCCACGTACCTATCTCAAAATCGGGATGTTACATTTATAGTATTACTTCGACGTTGAATATATGATATAAACTATTACTTCAACATTGAATGATCGCGATATGATATATTGAATGGTCGTCTGGATAAAAGTTTGACTATTAATTTTAACCATTATTTTGACTCTTTTAATATTGAATGTCTATACAGTGTTGCATATATAATATATAGTATTACTTCGACGTTGAATATAAGATATAAACAGTTACTTCGACATTGAATAATCTCGATATGAAGTAAGTATTCAATATTCATTCTTCAACTATTCATCAATTTCAAAGTCTTGACCAATTAATCGATTAAAAAGTTCAATCGATTTCAAATACACTCTGTTTCACTATTTCAGAGGACTACAATTTGATTTCAAGTCTTGATCGATTTCAAGTATTGTTAAACCTACCAATCGATTTCTTGTATTGGTTGACTGTTACAATTGGTAGAACAATAGCTCTTTGTTTGAGCATATCTTGGAGTATTATTATAGCACTATCAGTCATCAAACAATTACATCTAATTTTAGCCTTTCAGCACCGATGTATTACACCTATTGGATTATTAGTGTATTACATCTGAATATATAATTTGCTGAAAATAAGAATTACATCTGATTTGGTGATTTGCTGAAAATTACATTTGATTTGCTCATGTTTTATCAAACCAATAGACTATATTGGAACCTGGAAGTTTGAGCAATCTAATTTTAAACCAGCAGAGGACCACAATCTGATTTCAAACCAATAAAGGACTAAATTGTCTATTTTGATCAGGTTTATGGTTTTATGCTCGAGTATTAATTTATTTTACGAGTCTTATTGTTTTATGTTCGAGTATTAATTTAATAAAAATCTACGTAGGATGAGCCGTCTGGCTTGACTAGGTTTCAAACCCATATTGTGTTATTTGTTGAACTATTTAAATAAGAGATTTTTTATTGTTTTATACTGAGCATTAAAAACCTCATGACACACTCTGGTTTTAAAGAATGAGATCTTCTGTCGTCTTCAACATATATGCAACACGCACAAAATCTGGAATTGAATGTAAATGAAACAACGTACGAAATTATTGGAATCATATTGTACGTATATATAACATAATGAGATACTGAGATATGGACCGCATAAGAGCATAGGGAGTGGTCTCCCCGATATCAATCGGTTATGCCAAATGGGAATCGGCGAAGCAACGAAAACGACTATGACGTTTTCACTACAACCCAAGAACAATACAAGGCACTCCACAAAAATAAGTCATTTCCACACCAATCGACTTGGTAGGTACTTCGACATCATCCAAAGTGGAACGCCGTTCCACAAATGGATGATTTTGTTCAACCGCAAAGAAAGCAATCTAAAACTTCTGATCCAAACACGATCAGAACACCGTCTTCGGATGCGGTTTTTTTAGGTGTTCACCAAGAACAAGATGATGAGGGCGACGATATTCAGGAGCCTGAAAGACCACGCCACAAAGGAAAAAAACCAGTATCAACATCAAGCGACCTAGAGGTCTGCAAACAATTCGTAAATTTTTATAGTTTTTAGTTTCATAATTTTTTTAGTTTTTTGTTTCATAATATTTTTAGTTTTTAATTTGATAATTTTATTATGTAATAGTTTGAATATTTATGAAATTAATTATTTTAATAATTAAATGAATTAATTTTAAAAAGTTTAAGAAATATGGAAAGGTTTAAAATTGTGGGTATTTCCAAGTTAGAAAGGTGGGAAATGTGGAGAGAGAAAATCTGACGTGACGTTGAGGTGTACAGGAAGGTGGGGAATGAGAAAGCTCGCCACTCCCTCGCCCTAATGACAAAATATTTGTTAGTAAACTATTATATATAAATTGGAGAAAAAAGGAAACCAGAATTCCATTTGTAAAACTATAAAGGTATATCTGCTAGACTAACCATTCGTCGATCCGACGAACATTCTTTTCAGCAAACTCACTTGTTTGCGTTTTTTTATTAAAAGTCACATTTCCTTGTTGATTTCTTTGTTCAAATCTGTATTTTTTTTGTTGAAATTTACTTTTTCGGTGATATTTAGTTGAAATGTTGTATTCGATTAAAGTTTTTTAGTTTTTTCTGCATTTAAACCAAAATCAAATAGAAAAACATTGGTTTATCAAAATTGTAAAACCAAACCACTAATGTATACTTTGGTTTTGGTTTTTCAGTCTGTTTGTTTCTTTTAATTTTTTAGTTTAATTTCGTTTTATCTACACATTCCTACTAAAAAATTCATTCAAAATTTATAGAACGTTATATTTTCAATCATTCATAATTAAAATCTTAAATTACATACATTAAAAATATATAAATTTACACAAAACTAGAAAAATAAAGTATATTTATGATATATATAATTTTTTTAATTTTTTAATTTTAAAATTATTTATATATTTAATATAAAAAATAAATTATATATTATGATTTATCTTTAAATTTATAGAATTAATATAATTTTTTTTTAAATTAAGATCATTTACGTAGTGATCGATTTGATAAACTAGTAAGAATATAAAGTAAAATGGAGGATATATATTAGATCTATTAATATATGGAAACAAAGACACAAATTAGATAAAATCCTATGATCAATTAAAATAAAATATTCGTTTCGCATAGTTTTTAATGGAATTTCCTTCTTTTGCAAGCAATTATTCATATGAGAAAATTTACAAAAATATGTTTTTCATTAATATGTATGGAACATATATAACAGTATCTTACTAAACGTAATCCTCAAGTAAGAACTCGTCTCTCTATATATTTTGCGGACGGATTTCAATTCCAATTCCAATTCCAATTCCAATTCTAATTCCGGATCTTGAGTGTGTTGCATGTGTTGAAGATGACGGACGTTCCTCATATACCAAATCACACTCTTCATAACATACTAGCTCGACTTCCTGCTTTTTGTAATAGTCCAACACTTATGACAGTGACTTCTATTTGTAATGACAAACCATTGGTAGTGTGCATCACATGCTTTCACAGACTTATTAATTTAACATTGCATAAACATTAACTTTTCATTTATAACAATTGGCAGTGTGCCTACAACTTTTCATTGATAACTATTGGTAGTGTGCATACAACAAAACCCAACATGTAACAATTCAGTTCTTTGAGAAATACACTAAAATTGCAAAACAAATCAAGCCTAATACAACATTTTCTATAATAATAAAAAAAACAATAGTTGCCTTCTTCTCTTTTAGTTTCGTCTTCAAATTTTTGATTTCTTCATCTTTTATCCTCTTGGTCAATTCGAGCTGCTCCTCAAGATTTTTCACCATAGAATCAGTATATTTATCAACAGATGAGGCACCTTTTCATATTCCTTCATTTTCTTCTGGGTCAATCCAGATGAAAACATTACACTTCTTGCCAAATTCCTGAAGTTTTAATAAAAGTAATTAGCAATTTTAGGGTACAAAATCGATGAAAGATGATGATGGAGAAACTCATACCAACGAGTTAGGGAAATTCAGAAATCTTCTTCCTGGGTGTTTATACGTCCAAGAGTAACCAAGCATGAGAGGAAGGTTGCAATTACACAGCTTTCTAGTATCATCTGATGACCTGCACCAGTTGAATGATGAAGACGAAAACATCACAGCTCGAAGGATGAAGATGATGACAGCAACTCCTTCGTTCAACTTTATTTACTTTCGATTTGGGGTATACACACAAACAAATGATATAGTTTCCACACAACAACCTGATTCAACTTAACGAGGGTTTCGACCCATTTTAGGCGGTTATCGGGAGCAAGCATCCGACGATGATGAGGAAGTGATATCCGAAATTCAACCAGACGTCGACAACGACGACGTGGAGACGATTCCCGTAAACACAGTGGGGGCATCAAACGGAGCTAGAACTCAACAAAATAGGGTCCAATGAAAGCAAAAATGTGGACCTCGCAAGGAGAAAACGGATTGGCGGAAGCTTGGATTGATGTTTCCGAGGATTTAACTACCGGAAACAATAAAAAACGTTCCAATTTTTTGGGTCGAATCCTCGAAAATTTTCATAGCCGAATAGGTGGAACTACCCGCACCATCAACCAATTAAATTCAAAATGGAAAGAAATGAACCGAAATTGCATAAAATTTGGCGGCAAACATGATGAATCGGCGATGCGACGAAAACGACTATGACGTTTTCACTACAACCCAAGAACAATACAAGGCACTCCACAAAAATAAGTCGTTTCCACACCAATCGACTTAGGAGGTACTTCGACATCATCCAAAGTGGATCGTCGTTCCACAAATGGATGATTTTGTTCAACTGCAAAGAAGACAATCTAAAACTTTTGATTCAAACACGATCGGAACACCGTCTTTGTATGCGGTTTTTAGGTGTTCACGAAGAACAAGACGACGAGAGCGACGATATTCAGGAGCCTGAAAGACCACGCCAGAAAGGAAGAAAACCAGTATCAACATCAAGCGACCTAGAGGTCTGCAAACAATTCGTAAAATTTTATAGTTTTTAGTTTCATAATTTTTTTTTTAGTTTTTTGTTTCATAATTTTTTTAGTTTTTAATTTGGTAATTTTATTATGTAATAGTTTGAATATTTATGAAATTAATTATTTTATATTTATTTATTTTAATAATTAAAATGAATTAATTTTCAAAAATTTAAGAAATATGGAAAGGTTTAAAATTGTGGGTATTTCCAAGTTAGAAATGTGGGAAATGTGGAGAGAAAAAATCTGACGTGACGCTGAGGTGAATAGAAAGGTGGGGAATGAGAAAGCTCGCCACTCCTTCGCCCTAATGACAAAATATTTGTTAGTAAACTATTATATATAAATTAGAGGAAAAAGGAAACCAGAATTCCATTTGTAAAACTATAAAGGTATATCTGCTGACTAACCCTTCGTCGATCCGACGAACATTCTTTTCACCCAACTCACTTGTTTTCGTTTTTTTATTAAAGTTCACATTTTCTTGTTGATTGTTTTGTTCAAATATGTATTTTTTTCGTTGAAATTTACCTTTTTTTGGTGATATTTAGTTGAAGTGTTTTATTCGGTTAAAGTTTTTTCATTTTTTTTTTTTGCATTAAAACCAAAATCAAATAGAAAAAATTGGTTTATCAAAGTTGTAATACCAAACCACTAATGTATACTTTGGTTTTGGTTTTTCAGTCTGTTTGTTTCTTTTAATTTTTAGTTTGGTTTCGCTTTATCTACATATTCCTACTAAAAAATATTAACAGTTGTTAAAAATAAGTATTTTTTCATATCTTGGAAAGCAAAACTTATCCAATATTTGTAATACTAAAAAATTCGTTCAAAATTTAAGAACGTTATATATTCACTAATGTATATTTATGATATATATAATTTTTTTTAATTTTTTTAATTTTAAATTTATTTATATATTTAATATAAAAAATAAAATTATATATTATGATTTATCTTTAAATTTATACATAGAATTAATATAATTTTTTTTAAAATTAAGATTATTTACGTAGTGATCGATTTGATAAAATATAAAGTAAAATGGAGGATATATATTAGATCTATTAATATATGGAAACAAAGACACAAATTAGATAAAAATCCTATGATTAATTAAAATAAAATATTAGTTTAGCATATTTTTAAATAGAATTTCCTTCTTTTGCAAGCAATTATTCATATGAGAAAATTTACATAAATATGTTTTTCAGTAATATGTATGGAACATATATAACAGTATCTTATTAAACGTAATCCTCAAGTAAGAACTCGTCTCTCTATATATTTTGCGGACGGATTTCAATTCCAATTCCAATTCCAACTCCAGTTCTAATTCCGGATCTTGAGTGTGTTGCATGTGTTGAAGATGGCGGACATTCCTCATATACCAAATCACACTCTTCATAACATACTAGCTCGACTTCCTACTTTTTGTGATAGTTCCACACTTATGACAGTGACTTCTTTTTGTAATGACAAACCATTTGTAGTGTGCATCACATGCTTTCACAGACTTATTAATTTAACATTGCATAAACATTAACTTTTCATTGATAACAATTGGCAGTGTGCCTACGACTTTTCATTGATAACTATTGGTAGTGTGCATACAACAAAATATTTGTTAGTAAACTATTATATATAAATTAGAGGAAAAAGGAAACCAGAATTCCATTTGTAAAACTATAAAGGTATATCTGCTGACTAACCCTTCGTCGATCCGACGAACATTCTTTTCACCCAACTCACTTGTTTTCGTTTTTTTATTAAAGTTCACATTTTCTTGTTGATTGTTTTGTTCAAATATGTATTTTTTTCGTTGAAATTTACCTTTTTTTGGTGATATTTAGTTGAAGTGTTTTATTCGGTTAAAGTTTTTTCATTTTTTTTTTTTTGCATTAAAACCAAAATCAAATAGAAAAAATTGGTTTATCAAAGTTGTAATACCAAACCACTAATGTATACTTTGGTTTTGGTTTTTCAGTCTGTTTGTTTCTTTTAATTTTTAGTTTGGTTTCGCTTTATCTACATATTCCTACTAAAAAATATTAACAGTTGTTAAAAATTAAATAAGTATTTTTTCATATCTTGGAAAGCAAAACTTATCCAATATTTGTAATACTAAAAAATTCGTTCAAAATTTAAGAACGTTATATATTCACTAATGTATAATTATGATATATATAATTTTTTTTAATTTTTTTAATTTTAAATTTATTTATATATTTAATATAAAAAATAAAATTATATATTATGATTTATCTTTAAATTTATACATAGAATTAATATAATTTTTTTTAAAATTAAGATTATTTACGTAGTGATCGATTTGATAAAATATAAAGTAAAATGGAGGATATATATTAGATCTATTAATATATGGAAACAAAGACACAAATTAGATAAAAATCCTATGATTAATTAAAATAAAATATTAGTTTAGCATATTTTTAAATAGAATTTCCTTCTTTTGCAAGCAATTATTCATATGAGAAAATTTACATAAATATGTTTTTCAGTAATATGTATGGAACATATATAACAGTATCTTATTAAACGTAATCCTCAAGTAAGAACTCGTCTCTCTATATATTTTGCGGACGGATTTCAATTCCAATTCCAATTCCAACTCCAGTTCTAATTCCGGATCTTGAGTGTGTTGCATGTGTTGAAGATGGCGGACATTCCTCATATACCAAATCACACTCTTCATAACATACTAGCTCGACTTCCTACTTTTTGTGATAGTTCCACACTTATGACAGTGACTTCTTTTTGTAATGACAAACCATTTGTAGTGTGCATCACATGCTTTCACAGACTTATTAATTTAACATTGCATAAACATTAACTTTTCATTGATAACAATTGGCAGTGTGCCTACGACTTTTCATTGATAACTATTGGTAGTGTGCATACAACAAAACCCAACATGTAACAATTCAGTTCTTTGAGAAATACACTAAAATTGCACAACAAATCATGCCTAATACAACATTTTCTATAATAAAAAAAAAAGCAATAGTTGCCTTCTTCTCTTTTAATTTCGTCTTCAAATTTTTGATTTCTTCATCTTTTATCCTCTTGGTCAATTCGAGCTGCTCCTCAGGATTTTTCACCATAGAATCAGTATATTTATCAACAGATGAGACACTTTTTCATATTCCTTCATTTTCTTCTTCATTTAAAACATGGTGGATTTTTACCATGTATTTGGAAGTTCTGGGTCAATCCAGATGAAAACATTACACTTCTTGCCCAATTCCTAATGTTTTAATAAAAGTAATTAGCAATTTTAGGGTACAAAATCGATGAAAGATGATGATGGAGAAACTCATACCAACGAGTTAGGGAAATTCAGAAATCTTCTTCCTGGGTGTTTATACGTCCAAGAGTAACCAAGCATGAGAGGAAGGTTGCAATTACACAGCTTTCTAGTATCATCTGATGACTTGCACTAGTTGAATGATGAAGACGAAAACATCACAGCTCGAAGGATGAAGACGATGACAGCAACTCCTTCGTTCAACTTTATTTACTTTCGATTTGGGGGAATATACACAAACAAATTATATAGTGTCCACACAATAACCTGGTTCAGCTTAATATACTGCCACATAAGTTTAATGAACTTCCACGTAAGCAAAAACCGCCAACTCAGCCCAATAACTAGTGTCATGTACCATATCGACATGTCATATATGATTACAAGTACCAAGAGGGTAAAAAAAAGTAGATTAGTCATTTCGATAATTTTAGTAAAGTTCATTACATTTGTACGGCTTTTGCCCTATTTTAAGCTACATACATACGTATATATATACATACACACACACACACACACACACACACACACACACACATATATATATATATATATATATATATATATATATATATATATATGTGTGTGTGTGTGTGTGTGTGTGTGTGTGTGTATGTACATAAAAAAGGGTTCTTCTAAGAACCTATATATTTGTGAGAATCTAAGAACCATTTGTGGTCATTTGATCAAGGAGATCTATGGCTGAAAATTGTCAAATGAAATTTTTGTAATTATTTAGAATTTTGATGGTGGGAAATCTTGAAAATGTGTGCAAATGTATTTATGGAAGAAAAAAAATTTCTTTTTCTCTTTTTCTCTTTCTTTTTTTCATTTTCTTTTTCTTTTTCTTTCATGAGATTCGATTTTTATAATAAAAAAATGTTTTTTTATAAAAAATAATATTTTTTCCAATATAGAAATTATTTAACTGCTAAAAATTTAACTTATTCTATATAGAAATATTATGTATATCTACATAGAATGTTATATAATTTTCTATATTTTTATGTAGATTGACATCACTATTCATTATATATGTAGAATGTTATGTTTCCTACACATTTCATATGTTTTATATACAAATAAATTAACTGGTACAACAATAACAAATAAACTGGTCAATGTATTCTATGTATATTATATTGTATTCTATGTAGAGTATCGCGTATTCTCTACAGAAATACATTAAAAATACAGTTTTAACAAATTAACTGTCGAATATATTTTATGTAGATTATCATGTATTCTATGTAAAAATATCATGTATTCTATATAAATACAACGATAACAATTTACTAGTACAACAATAACAATATTCTACATAGATACAAACTAGCTACAATCAATTATGAATATAATATCATGTATTCTATATAAATACAACGATAACAATTTACTACTACAATAATAAACAATATTCTACATATATATAAACTAGCTACAATCAGTTCTGTATAGAATACTAATTTTTTATATAAAGTATCATATATCTATAAAAATACAAACCAAGTCTAGATAGAATACATAAAGACGTTGAACCATCAAAGACACACCCATTAGGAACCAGAACATCCGACGAACCGATGAACGTAATCTATGTAGAATGTCAAGAATTCTATGTAGAGTATTGTGTAGAATGTCAAGTATCATATAATCTACATAGAGTATCGCAGACGAACTGAAGCAAAATAAAAACAAAACAAACACAAAGACTTGTGAATCACAAACAAAAACTTTTTTAACAAAAAAACATTTATATGACTATTACATTCATTCTAGATCTAATATCTTACAAAGAGTCTACATTTCTTGACGGACGGATTTCCAAATCGTCATTTTTCATGACCATCGAACTTCCAAAATCGTGAGAGATATAAAGATGAGAAGACAGAGACAATCAGGGGGCTGTTATACGCGACAGGGCGGTGGGTGACGGTGGTGGGTGCTTGATCGGGTCATTTTATATACACTTTAATGTGTTTAAATGATATTATTTTATATATAAGTCTTGGTATAATGCTACATTTAATTATTTATTTATCAATTGAATGATTAAAGATTAAATGGAGTTAAAATGAGTAAAATGATCAAAGCATAAAGTCCAATCGGGGTAAGGATGTCATTTAGAAGCAGCTCGAAAAAAGTAAGCTCGAGAGGTGTAGGTAGGGCCGCAGGCCTACGCCGCCCTATGCTGCCAAAACAGTGAGTTTTGAGAGCTAGAGAGCCGCTCCAGCGTAGGCCGGTCATACCCTTAGCGCAGGGGGGCGCAGGGCTACGCCCGTGCGGCTTAAAACCCCTAGAACCTCTTTTTGGCGTCCAAAACCCTGGAAATCTCTACCTCTATATATATATATGAGGTGGCTGATAGTCGAAAAGAGGAAAAGAGAAAAGCAAGAAGATAAAGAGGAAAGACTTAGATTCATCACTCATGATTTAGTCGGTACGAGACCCAACGGTGAAGGGTTAGGGTTTGGTTTCTTCTTCTCTCCATTGTTTCAACCATCAATCTGACAACTACGAAACATGTTCCTGGCAAGTTTAATGTTTCGTACGAGTTGGTTGATGATCATACTATTATCATTCAATGGTTTATTTATTAGCTAAGTATTTATGTTTTTTCTTAGTTTATTATAGTAATGAACGATATGTTTTATTTAGTTTTATGTGTGATTATTATTTAAATATATTGGTCCATTCGTTTCTATTTACATCTTTATTGCAAGATGTGTCGTAGCTGTGTTACATGTCGTGCTGAGCTCATTAGATTAGGAGTTAAGACGGACTGTGAACATGACACGATTCGTGCCCAAAATAAGGATTGTTATAGATATGATTGTCGTAACTATGTCTATGTGGTTAGGTTACAAAGATAACTCATCGGAATCATAAATAAATAATTTATTAGCAACCCTAGGTCCATTATCCATTATTCCACCCAAACCCTAAATCCAAAGTCGTTGGTGTTCTTACTCCATTCTTTAAGTATTCTTGTTACAAATATAACTGTTTTTCCAAAGTTCCGCTCAATCATTTCCTTCCAATTATTCGTTTTCATTATTGGTCAATAACTATTATAAAATAATATTGAAAACCACATGCTCCGTGAGGAGACGATCCCACTTACCCTAGCTATAAGTTAAGGTGATTGGTGTTTTTATAATATTTTTGAACGCTTTACGATGAGCGTGTCAGTGCAGCAGCCGGATTAGGGTTGGAGTGGTAGCTTGGAGTCTTGAGAAAGTGAGAGAGAAAGGAAAAGATGAGTTAAATTTTTTTAGGGTTACAAATGAATGGGCAAAATTTTTAAGGTTATAAGTAGGAGGAATCAAATTTTTTTCCCCAAAACTACCATTTAGTTTTTAGGTTCTCACAAATATTCAGGTTCTTAGAAGAATCCATATATATATATATATATATATATATATATATATATATATATATATATATATATATATATATATATATATATATGTTCATGTGAGTATATTATGCAGCGCACCAGAAGGTACCACTTTTAAAAGTAATTTTTTGAAATTTTTTTATGAACATGTTTTAATTAACATTGCACAGATGATATATAAATTTCACGCAAATTCGAACACTTTAAGTGCATGAAATCACGCATCGTATAAATGCACGTTCACATATATTCAAAATTATGTAACTGTACGTTCACATCACTTTTTAGGAGCTAACAGATGTGAATGTATGTGACATTAACATATGATCTTCACAATGTTAATTAAAACATGTTTATGAAAAAAAAAATTTTAATAAAGTTTTTTCAAAGGTGATACATTCTGGTGCGCTACATAATGGGTGGTACTCTCTCGAACCATATTATATATATATACATACATATATATATATATATATATATATATATATATATATATATATATATATATATATATATATATATATATATATATATATATATATATATATATATATATATATAAAGAGAGAGATAGAGAGAGATGAGATTATTGCAGAACTTAAATTTAGTGTAGAACTATAGAACCAATATCGTCCATAGATAAGATTAATCTAATGATCTTTATTAAAACAATCAAGTTTGAAATTAGTGAAAAAAATATTGGTAAAGAAAAAGATTGGAAATAGGAAAAAGATTGACATTAGCAAAATAAATATCATTTTTCTTTAAATTAAAATAATATTAATATGATTAATTTTTAAATCAAAAAAATTATACCATAAAAACGAGAATTTTATACTCTTTAAAATGAGACCGGTTATGATATATTTTTTTCGAAAAAAATTTACATGTTTATTTGTTGTTAAAAAAAATTTATCCAGACCACGACACAATATAACATGGCGAGATTATTCAATGTCGAAGAAAAACTTGATATCGTATATTCAACGTCGAAGTGATACTATATATCATATATGCAACACTGCATATACATTCAATATTAACAGAGCCAAAATAATGGTCAAAATTAATATTCAAAGTTGGTGGATTTAACGAGAACGGTCATGATATATTTTTTTTTTCAAAAAATTAATGGTCAATATTACGTGTTTATTTATCGTAATTTTTTTTTACCCAAACGACCATTCAATATATTATATTGTAACGTCCGTATTTTATAAAAAAAAATTATAATAATAATAATTTTATACGAGAATTGACGGTTACCTTTTTTTGTTAAATTGTTAAAAATAAATTAAATCTTATAATATGAAACTAGAACGTAAAATAATCAAATATCGATGGAGTGACATTTGAAAAGTAAAACCAAACTAAACGTAAATCTTGTTGAAAATCATAAAGAAAGTATCTTGCCAAAAATTGTATTTTTTTGGACTTAAATGATGGGTTCAAAGTTGACTTTTTAGAAGAATGAGATATCATAAAATTTGGGCATGCAACTCTCTGCATTTTCTTCTCCTCCTTGTATCCATGCACCCTTTTGACTCTTTTTATTCAACCATTTTCATTTCTTTAACAATTCAGAATCTATAAAACACAAGTTGTTCTTGAAGCTTGAGTGTGGGTTTAAGCAAAGAATCTCCATTTCATCATCAACTCAAAATCTTCATCTTCACCCTCAAGGTACAAATTCATATCCCGTATGCAAGTTTCTTTAACGCTAGAACCCTTATAATAAGAGTTATTGGTGAGTCACCAATCTGAAATGAACCTATTTATGTAACCACTTCATCATCTTATTCAAAGAAAACCATAACCTCCATTAATGGAGTTTTCTCAAACTTTTGTTAAACAACCCAATAATTCTTAAAACTTCAAAATAAACATTAAAATGTTGTTAGAAACAAATTTATAAGGAGTTACAATAGCTAAAACTAAGTTTTCGTGCCATTAAAATAAAATCATGATTTTTGGAGTTGAGAGAAATTAATTCAAATGTGTTTAAAAACTTTGATTTTGTGTGTGTGTGTGTGTGTGTGTTGCGGGGTACCTGAGCTCAGGCGGCGCTGCCGTCGCCGGCCGACGGCCGACCGACCTTTTTCTCTCTCGCCGTAAGGCTCTGTTTCCATTATGGTTGCTTTTCCTCTTTTCTGTTTTCATTAAGCGTAGCAAACAAAAGAAATCAAGAAAAGGGTTGTGTTGGAATTTTGTGTGGGCTGGGTATGGTTTAAGCCCAAACCCAGTTGTGGTTGGGCCAACAACAAGATGTTGTTTGGTTGTCAACTTTGGTGTCCCTCTTGCTCTCTCACTCTCTCGACACAACCACCAAAACTAAATTGCTAGGAGGGGCCGCCTTTGTCTGTCTTTCTTTTCCTAATTCACAGCTAAAGACAGTTTTAAATAAATGGGGTTTGGGCCTTAGATTAGTGTGTTTGTATTATATTTAACAAAGGTTGTTGGGTCTGGGTTCTATTAAAGGATTTAAAAGGAAGAAAAAAAAAAAGGAGAAAAGGAAAGCTAGATAGGACCTAAATAAATATCTTGCTTATCGGGTTACTAAATGATGAAAATTGTTCTAGTTGAATCTTGGCCTACAAATAAATTAATTGATTTTAGACTTAAATTCCTTGGTTTGGATCATTAATAAATATTATCATTTAAATTAATTATAGATTAAATAATTGATCATTAGTTATTAAAGATTTAATATTTAGAATATAAGTCCAAGTTTTAGCTAGATTACTATCAAGTATTGGTTAGATTTAGAATGGAATTATGTTGCAATCAATTAGTCGGTACACCTTATAGAAGGGTAGAGACAAATATTATAGTTTTAAACCCTTTAGCCGTGATAGGTTCGAGACCTATAATTATAGGCTAAATAACCTAAAACTTAAAGTTTAATTAGTTTTAAATATTTTTGCCGCATAAATAAATATTTATCGTTTAGCCCGGACTTTGGAATTTTAGACCAATCGAGAAATTATAGTTTGAGATAAACAAAAATAGCGGTGATTAAGCAATGTACTCTTATTATCAGGTCGTTAGTTGAGCGAAGTGGATTCTGATATTCTGGTTGGCCGTATTATCTTTAAACGAGCTTCGAAGCACAATTTTGGTATCACTGTGAGTAACAGATTTATCTGCATGATCAGTTATATGTGTTTATGCATATTTGTTATATTCGCTTCATTTGTCACCCTACCATATTTTTATCATTTTCATGATTATGTCGATCACATGATATATTTATCCTACCTTTCTACTAGAAATCTATGCCTATGTGTAAGTGCGAATTCCCTGTATGCATACTTGTACTCTACGATGTGGATTTGGGCGCCGACGCTACTGTGTGTAGGCCGGGTCGGTTAGCCCCAAGTTTTTGGTTAAACCGGCGCCAGCTCGGATGAGGGGTTGTACGGTTTAACCAGCACCAGCTCGGATGAGGGGTGCGGCGTCAGCTCGGAGGAGGGGCGCGTAGGAAATTATTGAACTCATGCTTCACTTCTATTCATGTATATTTACATATGTACTGTTATGCTTTTAAATCTTGTTACTCTCTGGGCGACGGCTTACCCCAGTTGTGGGGACTTATATTTCAGGTGGAGCAGATAAGGATAAGGCTCCAGTTTGATAATGTTGACTTTGCTGACTGAGATGCTAGCATTTCTTTGTATTGCCTTTTGAGGGTCGGGTAAAACCCTAGATGTATTGACATATAAACTTAGAAACTTATATAGCGTACTCTGGTTGATGTAATTTATTATTATGGGTGACTGTTTTATTTATTGAAGTATGACTTTAGAAAAATTTAAATTATCCCGTATTTTTGAGGTATATTGCTTATGAATGGTGGAAATTTAGTTTCAAAATATCCGGTCCTTTCAATATGGTATCAGAGAAATGGTTTAAGTGAATTAGGTACCATTAGGTGCTTAGTCTTAAACCGTAGGATTGTGTGTTCACTAGTTAGAATAAGTTATGATCTATACGGGATAATACCTTGTAGGAACCCATTGGATTTTGGGTACGGATAGAATAGGATATATATGTTTATAACTATAAATATATCCTTAAAAACTACCAAATCAAATGACAATAACTTGAATCGAAGATGATAAATATACAAGTATAAATAAATGAATTCAGGACTTAATATTATAAATGTTAAATCACGATCAGTGAGAAAGTTAAAGTATGTTCGTGGGGCGTCAAAGGTTATAATACTTAGAGCAATGTATGTGTTTAACCTAACAAAAAAAATGGAAACACAAACTGATTGTAAGTTTGGTGTCATGTAAATACTTTCTGAAAATAAATCATAATACTCGCTTTTAAACTGATTAACTATGCTAGACGATCTATTCAGACTAACTAAGCATTAAAAAAAAAAAACTACTGAGAAGCTTGACTAACATTTACATGGGTTACCAATCGAAGGGAATATATAACCAATATATATATATGTAAGAATCGATAATAAAAAAAAAGGAAACATTATAACAATTTTATGGTCAGAATTGATATGAAATGATTTTGGTGTGAGAAAAGAAAAGAGGATTGTCAGATTCCTTTAAGTGTCACACATGTACGATATCAGTTTTGCAAGTTTTGAGTCGTCTATTATTATTTCGTGGTTGCTTGCATTCCGTCCCTATCAGTGTATTCATCCATTTGATTCCCTATCATGAGCTCATTACCGTGCATTATCGTGCTATCGGTGTTACTGTGTGTGACATGCAGATAGTTATGAGGGTGCGTTCGTGTCTCAATATACTCACGCAAGGTGTGCGACTCGTCTTTGTACTCGTTCATTGTGATATTGTTTTACGTACATGGTGCAAGTCTAATGACTTGTCTTATGTATGGTTACATGAGCTTTCTATATGTTTATGCCTGCAGGCAGAGCGTCTGTTTTTGTTATTCTGATATCGCCCTTAAACGGTAGTACTCATTCATTCTTGGTTACTGTATTGTGCGCAATTAAGGAAATCTGACAAACTCACTGAATGATCTACATTGTGACAATTTTAAAAAGATGTATGGTGAATCAAACCGGAAAGTGACATAACATTAGTTACAATGTGAGAAGCTGATATAACAAGATAAGTAGTAATGTCATTAAATCTAACATAATGAGTATTCGCTAGTCAGTATCGATAATTTGATGCAGTACTAATGAGATAAACCTTGAAATTTATGAATCATAATTATTTAGTTACTATAACCCAATGTAAGAGAATGACGATTGTGATCCTGTGAATCAGAAATACTTTGATGGAGATAAAACCATAAGTGGGTTGAGTAATTATATAATTTCAATAATAGTTCTCGAGGCGTGTGAGTTATGTGATCGTGACCTGAATACTAATCATAAACTAATGAATAGTTGACTGACATATTGATAAACAACCGATATATGAAGTATTAAAGAAACCTGAAAAGTCTTACGAGTGAGATATTGATCCAGGGAAAATGAAAGCGAGATGAGTTATTGATATTACGTACGATACTTAATGAAAATATGATTAATTAATTATAATGAGGAATTACACTGAAATGAGTTAACATCATAAATAACGTTATAAAATAAATAAGAACTTAACAGTATGAGACCACATTCAAGGACAAGGAGTGTGAGGTAGCTTAACGTGCAATTTAGACCAATTTGAGTTGAACATAATTATGGAAAGAGATGTGATAACCAGTGTGGAAAACTTTTAAGTGAACAACAAATAAGTTACGAGCAAAAAAATAATGATAATAATCATGACCATAAATGATATAAGATAATGTGATAGACGTGAAACACACACACACACATATATGAACTTAAACCAAATTAATCTAAATTTTTATACATTAAATGGATTGACCAAATATTATGTGTGTCAAATAGATTATAAAATAACTATCAAAGAGAATTCTTAAAATAATGGTAATCAACTGGTAAATAGGTTTAGTCGTGGTAAAATAAATATAGTGAAATAGAAATCAAATACATGTGAAAACGAGAAATATAAATAATAGATAATCAATGAGTACCAATAAGATAAGAATTCAAGAAGAAGTTTTGTGTGAAACAAAGAAGTCATTATACGAAACATGCGATTATAATAGAAAACAAATATGAATCGTAGAGACACATTTAAAACACCCCAAGATTGGTTAACTGGACTGAAATTAATAGGAGTCATAAAATGATGTGTAAATAATGGTTGTGGTCACTAGATAACGAGAAAGGAGAACTGTCGTTCATGTATCTAGATCGAAATTCCATGCGGTCGAATGATATAAATATTGGATCACAATAATAACACAAAGATACCTTACGGTAAAAGTAAGATAAAATTATAACAAGATCGTGATGACAAAAGAGATACATTGTAAATTGCAAGAGGTAAATTACATTGTAGCACGAAATAAGCAATAAATATATAATACATGGTGTCAAGAATCAGATGACCTCATGAATACAGATTGAGCATCCTAAACTATTGCATTAGGATTCATGCGAGAATTTTACTACAAATACGAAACCTACGATTCAATTAATACGAGCCGACTGTGAAAACCAAAATAATAAAGTACAAAAAAAAAACAATGCAATAGTTCACCTGATAGAAATTATAAAATAAAAAAAATAAAACAACGTTGTTTTGATATAGACAAGAAAATCGTGATCTAATGATTGTGATATAATATGATTGGTTTTGTGTGAAAGTCTCATTGGTTGGATTTGATGGGACCAACAATAGTTCAACATAAATGTGTCAGATTTGTATAAAAAGAGTCTTGGTTATTAAATCGAATAACCACGAAGTGAGAATTTGTTATGAATGCAAGCGCAATCATTAAATGAATCTCTAAATTAACAAACCATATTATCACAAAATCAGTTCATGTAGGTAGATCATGACGTTCAAAAAGAAGATGAAAATAATTTATATAAAATATAATTGCAAGTGAAATCGATGAACAAGAAAGTAAATGGGATAAATGAAATCATAAAAAAAAAAATCTAATAATATAAATTTATATGGTAGAGTCATGCTAAAAAAAATATATAGGCATTAATGCATACGGTGATACTATTAAATCAATTACGAGAAAGTGATGCTACATTAGTTATTCTAAAACATAACATAATGTGAAAGTGACATAATTATGCGCTAATATAAGGGTTGGGATGAACTTGTTTTGTCAATAACATGAAAATGATAATGAGATAAAATTTGAAACTGGAATATGCACTTTCACCAACCCAAAAGATGCAGGAGAACAACTTAATTTTTTTTTTTTGAAAATTTCGGCCTGAAAGGAAATTTTCCGTTGTAACAATTAGGTGTATCTGAGGGGGGTAATTTGAAATTAAGTAGAAGAGGTAAAAGACTTGCTATCGGATATGATCACAAAAAACAAAATTATTAAAATATGAAAAGAATCGTAATTTTTATCTTCATAAAACCAACTTCATTTGATTTCAAACAACACTAGATAAATATAAATGATGAGATCCCATTCGAGAACGATGCCTGAGATACCGATTTAGTTTAATCTAACGGGAAAGTCGACGACGATGATCTCAAAGACGAGGCCTGGTCAACAGGAAAGTTATTATAAAACCAGAA
>JAANYP010006025.1:0-88156 GCA_020465985.1 Centrapalus pauciflorus | reverse complement strand
ATAACTTGTTACGCTGCTCTACACTGTTGAGCTTGGGCAATTTTTAGTGTTCTGTTCTTTGTGAACAAGAACTGTTCTTTGTGAACAGGCTAAACACTTTATGGGATGATGTTTCCAAGTCATCATGTATTGTTTTTGACTACAAGATCAGTTTACAAAGTCGAAGACAAAGTGGAAAACAGAACTGCTCAGCCTGCCCACGCTGTTCTGTAACATGAAGACAAAAGGTTATTTGAAAAAGGGTGACAGACCTTTTTCTTATATCAAAATAGGCCTTTACAAGGAAGAAAGACGCAAAGTTGACATTCCTAAATTAGTTAAAGGCAATGCAACAGTAGACAAAGTAAAAAGAAAAAAGTTCTGCACATGTGAAGACAAGTCTGCTTTTCAGAAAAGTGCAGAAAAGGTTATGTTGTCTTTTCAACAAGACTTCTCCTTTTTCATTCCGTCCAATGAAGATGTTTCTCTTAGATCCTCTAAGTGAGTATAAAAGGAAGCTTCTAAGGTTAGAAAGAAGTGTGAAGTAAGCTAAGTGCTGAAACCCAAGAGTGAACGTGCTAGTGTGATTTTCATGCATGCAAACCTTCTGTGTAAACCAGCATCTGTGTGTATAAGCTGTTCTACATAAGCCGTTCCTTTAAGTCTTGTAAACACAGTGAGTGCTTCTTAGTGAGTGTATTCATTGTATACTAGTTTGAGTCTGTCTTAGACTAGTAAGCATACTGTTGTATCTGTCATCTCAGCTTGAACTATTCCGCATTCAAGCTTGTTTGTAATTAACAAATTGTTGATAATACATACAAACATTGAGAAAAGAGTGTCTAGTTTTTAAATTGTTGTATTCACCCCCCCTCTACAGCTTATAACTATATACTTTGGGAACCTCTCGGGACCTACATT
Organism: Centrapalus pauciflorus; assembly: GCA_020465985.1. Classification (NCBI taxonomy): domain Eukaryota; kingdom Viridiplantae; phylum Streptophyta; class Magnoliopsida; order Asterales; family Asteraceae; genus Centrapalus; species Centrapalus pauciflorus. Next base: position 87,256 of record JAANYP010006025.1, on the reverse strand, counting down.
GTATTTCAACTCTGAGGAACATAAAATTGGGATGTTGAAGCTCCCTTCTTTCATAAAAGCCTCTGAGCTGATCCTAGATGGCTGCTCTCCACTTAATAGATTGGTTGAAGGAGTTCGCAATTCTGAATGTTGCAAGCTGCTTGAGACCAACTTTGTGTAGCTATGATGCTCTCTGAAAGCACCTCTTCTTTGTCAGGGGATCTACAAAAAATGCCCCCAACTCAGGTTCCTCAATCAGCTTGCCTTCTTCAAATTCTACTCCTTTGGGCAAGTTGTAGTCGACTCTTTTGATCTCTATTGCATAGTCACCTTGTTCAATTAAGATCAGGAGTTCCTCCATCTCTGAATCCTTTCTATTCCTCTTGTCCTTTATTTTTAGGTAAGTCACAGAGACACCCTGAGATTGTTCTTCTGAGATCAGGCCAAGGTCTTTCACTCTCTGCATCAGTTTCTTGACATATGCCCTGATAGTCTTAGCCGTTCCAGACTTAGACTGGCTCAGGGCAACTGCCAACTCAACTCATTCCCTATACCCCATTTATGCAACATCAGTGTATTCATAAGTTTCTAGTTCTGGGCCTGTTGCACTCATTCTGGTTATTTGCAATTTCCAGTTTTTGCCTTTTCTTTATCTGAGGACAACTTTGACAACAGATTCCTTGGCAAGTCTTCTATCAGCAACATCAAAGAACTTCTTCCTTGCCTGGTTGTCAAAGTGGAACTGGGCTCTTGCAGAGGATGCTTGTTTTGACTTGATCACAGAGACCGGAGCATCCTTTTCCTTACCACCTTCCTTTTCACCTGCTGACTCTCTAGCAGCTTCGAGCAGTTTTCTTTGCACATCCAAAGAAGGCTTTTTGATTTTGCTTCCCTCTTTGAATGCAAGAGATATGGCAACTTTTGCTGAGGCTTCTTCTTTTCTTAGTGTTTCTAGGGCTTTGAGCTATTCATCTCTGAGCTCATAGTATTTCTCCATAGAGACACCCATTTCTTTAGCCATTGCCTTGTCAAATTTTAGTTGCGCTGCTTTCTGGTGATCAGGGTCAACAATTACTTTTTCTTTTCCTTTAACTGTTGTGATGGGAACAGCTTCAGGAATATCTTCCTCTTCTTCCTCTTCTTCTTCTTCCACAATTAGATGCCTCCTTTTACTACTTGGTCTGTCCTCAGGAATGGATTCCTCCCCCTTAGATTGTGCAGGGTTTGAAGATCCAGCCTGAGTAGGTTAAGCAGTTTAAGCTTGATGAGAGGCACATTCAACTGGACTTGTACTTGTTAAAGATGCACCTGCTGTTTGACCATTAGATGCAGACAACTTCTCCTCCTTTGAAGGAGATGTTACAACACCTTCAACAGCTGGTCTGCCTGAGAAACGAATTCAGCAGGCTTGGCAGCAGTTTTTGCAGCAGGCTTGGGACCAACCAGGCTATTCACTAAGAAAGCCAGATTGTCCTTCACCTCTGCAAGTTGGGAAAGACAGGTTTGAAGAGCGGAGGATTGGGAATCAGAAATAAAGAACAGGTTGAGAATATTTTATCTATCAGAAGCTGGGAATAGCATACTTTGAAGCTGTGCAAGATGTAACTCAAGAGAGTCCTGCACATCATCAAGATTTGCTGACATAGAAATTGACAGAGAGACAATTAAAGAGTTTAAGCTGGCTAGTGTATCTAGAAGGGTGGTAGTTCAATAAGTGAGGAGAGTGGACAGCTGTTGTGAAATGGCTGTCATTGAGGACACAAAGTCCTGTTGGTGTGAAAGAATTGAGGAGAGGGAGGTGGAGTTATTTTGCAGCTGTGCAGTAAGTGCAAGCAGCTGGGAGGAGTGGTCAGCTTGAGGAGTGGATGGAAAGGAATTCTTGAATAGATCAAAGAATCCCTGAAGCTGGGCAGGCACAGAGTCTGAGATAATGGATGGTAGAGCAGTCATGGAGTTTTCCAAAGATCCAACTTTGTTGGTCAGCAAAGAAAGCTGTCCTTCAAAGGAAGATCTTTGGGGGAAGGAGGAATATGGGTAGACTGATTGGATTGAGTAGATGGGGATGAATGAGATGATGATGATGAGGCAGGTGTATGGGGGTGTGATGAAGAGGGAAGGGTGACTTTGGATAGAAGCTGCATAGACTGGGAAAAGTAATCTGGCCCAGCTTGGAGGGGTCGATAGGTCCTTCAGCAGTGGCTATAGCTGCTTCATCAGGAGAAGGGGTAGAGGTTTGTAGCCTTTCAGATGCTGCTAGTGTTGCATCACCTTCATTAAGGCTAGGGGTTGTTCCCTCTGCAGCACATTGGTTTAGAGGTGCCTCATCATGGGGAGATGGAATGTGCATTTCAACATCAGCAGTGGTGAAACCTGCTGATGGAGTTTGCATATGAGGTGTAGCCTCACCAGAGGGATGGTATCATCCCTGAGGTTCATCAGCTTGGGTTGTTGGTCGTTCAGCAACTGTTTGGTGTAGAACAGCTGTATCATGAGGAATAGAAGTTGGAGGCTGATCTACTGGATGGTCTAATCCAGCAGGTTTGGCACCCCGTGCAGACTCAGGGTGTGAAGAAATATGGGGAGCAGACTGTGTGGACTCAGTATGGAGTGGAGTGAACTCCTGTCTTTCAATATTCTCAGCCTGTTGGGAGGCTGGAATAGTTGAGCTGGTGTTCTCCTTTTGTACAACTTCTTCCTGTTGGGAGGAACCAGAGGGCCTAGGCTGACACTGGGTAGACTCTTGTTGGAGTGAAGCATGCTCCATATGCTTTGAAGCTTCTCCCAAAATAGGAGAAGCACCAATGGTTGCTTCTTTTTCAACTTAACCCTGTTGAGAGGGAACTGAGGGGCTGGTGTGGGTTGTTGATTTCTTTCTGACAATGGATTTGCGTTGGTATGATTTGAGAGATGAGGTGGATGATTGATGTTGTGCAGAGGTGTTGAGGGGTTCTGTTTGGACTGGTTGTGAGACTGGGTCAGAAACAAGTGGGATGTCTTGTTCTATAGTCTCAGGTGCCACAAAGGCACCAGCCACAGAGGCTTCAGGTTCAAAAAATGAACCAGGGTGAGAAGTCTGCTCCCCCTCAGCCACAGAGGCTGTTGGGGCAGACTTTGACATGGCTGTTTTAGCCTTCTTGCAGACAGGCTCAACTTCAGTCATTTCCAGGGTCCTCTTAACAAATTTGACCCTAGATTTGGATTTTCCCTTGGGAGCAGTCTCTGGATCCACCCTCACAGCAGAGGGTCCTTCCACCAATCCTAGCAACCTCCTCATTGGTGTTGACAGAGAACGTTCATTTAGGAGAACAGGAGTATAGAAAACTCTATTCCCTATGACACGGAATGCAGAAGTACGTAGTAGAGGCTGAGAGTTATAGAGTTGTTTACCACAGATGTGCTTGAAAATAAGACTTAAAAACCTGGGATATTGAACAGCAGCTGGACGTGTTTCCTGCTGCACCAGGTTTCTCAGGTTCATTAAAATCCATCTTGCCATGTTGATTGTAGTCCCATTCATTAGCTGTAGGACTATTGGAATTTCATCACGGCTGAGTTGGTCAAATGAACCAACTTTACTGCTGAAGCACATGACCACTGAGGCAAACAGAAAACTGTAGGTTGGAGACAAATCCTTCCTAAATAGAGTAGCTCCAACTTTGGGTTCTGCTACACCACAGAAGTGTAGCAGATTTCTCATTTGTTCATCTTCAGGCTGTGGCAGATCATAGGTTTCGACCACAGGGAGACGAAGAGCTACCCTGATAAGACGAGTGGTGATCTCAATGGTCTGAGTCCCATTGAGTATGGTTCCCCTAATGATTTTGGTAGCAGGGTCATAAGAACTGGTATACCAAAATTCATAAACCATCTCCTGGTGCAGGACACCAGGAGATGCAGTCATTGCATAGTTCAGTGGGTGAACCTTCAGAAACTGCACCATATCTTCATAGCCTTTTCCTATATAATTTTTAAAGATGGTTATGATTGCAAGGTAGTTGGTAGGTTTAATAGTCTTCGTTACCAACGAAGACTGGAAGAAAGGGGTTGTTTCGGTGAGCCATTTGGAAAGTAGTGAGAGTAGTTGCACAGGACACTTAGTCGAGGTTTAGGGTTCTTTGGAAGATATGGAAGTAGTGAGGAAGATGAATATGAAACAGTAGAGGGCTATTTATAGGATTCGAATGTGAGTGGGTATGAGAGAGAAAACTTTGGGCGGTTGATTTGAAATGTTCGTTAACGGAAAACGGAACGGTTGTCCATGTCAGAACGGTTGTCAGACCACTTGAGTCCTTTTTGATCACTAACACACGTTAACCCACATTATCCGTAGTAATTAAGTTAAATAAAAAAATTAAGTAACTTAATTATGAAGAAAGGTAATTAAAACTGATGGTCTAAGCTGTTGGTCAAACCTGTGATGAGCAGGGTCATCACAAGCTGTTCATTCTTCAGACTGTTCATTCAACCTATTCAGCTGTGAAAGAACAAGTTGTGTTAAATAGCTGACCAGGTTACAAGAAAATGTCTTGTATGACAGATTGAAAGAGTGAGCATGTTGAATATTTGATCATCAGACCAGGTTTGAAATAAAAGCTGATATTGTCAAACCTGTTATATGCTCAAGCTGTTCAAGTTTTCAGAAACTGGCTAGGTATAGAACATGTATAACCTATTCTGTCTAAGCTGTTCTGGGAAACTTGAGCAGGGAGAGACATATAATAACTTAGAACATTTATGACACTTAGTCACATTTATTTAACATGGCCAGCTTGCTAACAAGATAGTTAAATCTATTTTCATCAAGAGGCTTGGTGAAAACGTCTACAAGCTGTTCATCTGTGGAAATAAAACTTACCTCCACATTACCTTTCTGGATGTGATCCCTGATGAAGTGATGTCTGACTTCAATATGCTTTGTTCTGGAATGAAATACTGGATTGTTGGAGATAGCTATGGCACTTGTATTGTCACACAGAATATCCTATATACAAGTCCATAGCCTTCAAGCTGATGTTGCATCCACAGAATCTGCCCACAGCAGCTTCCAGCAGCAATATACTCAGCTTCAGCAGTAGAAGTAGAAACTGAGTTCTGCTTCTTGCTACACCAACTTATCAACTTACCACCAAGAAGTTGACACCCACCGGTTGTGCTTTTTCTGTCTAGCCTGCAGCCTGCAAAATCAGAATCTGAATATCCAGTTAGTTCAAGGCTTGAGTCTTTGGGATACCAAAGACCTACACCTGGTGTACCCTTAAGGTATCTGAAGATTATTTTTACAGCAGCTAGATGTGATTCTTTAGGATCAGCTTGAAACCTAGCACATAAACAAGTAACAAACATAATATCATGTCTACTAGCAGTTAAATACATCAGCTCCCAATCATGCCTCCGTAAGCTGTTACTGAAATAGTTTTGCCACTGGCATCTGCATCCAACTTTACATTAGTTGCCATTGGGGTTTTGATAGGAGAACTTTGATCAAATTCAAACTTTTTCAAAAGATCTAAAGTATACTTTCTTTGATTTATGAAAATTCCATTTGAGGTTTGTTTAACCTGCAATCCTAAAAAGAATGTAAGTTCTCCCATCATACTCATTTCATATTTTGATTTCATGAGTAGTGAAAAATTCTCGCATAAATGCTCATTAGTAGAACTGAATATTATGTCATCCACATAAATTTGAACAAGCATAATATCAGACTTCACCTTCTTTATGAACAGTGTGGTATCCACTTTACCTCTGGAATACCCATTGCTCATAAGGAAATCAGTAAGAGTGTCATAGCAGGCTCTAGGGGCTTGTTTTAGACCATAGAGAGCTTTGTCCAACTTATAGACAAAACCTGGATGATGTTCATTTTCAAAACCTGGAGGCTACTTGACATAGACTTCTTCTTGCAGCTTACCATTCAAAAATGCACTCTTCACATTCATTTGAAATACCTTCATGCTCTTATGAGCAGCGTAGGCTAGAAACAAACGAATTGCCTCTAACCTGGCCACAGGAGCAAATGTTTCATCATAGTCAATACCTTCCTCCTGTCTATAGCCTTGAGCAACTAGTCTTGCCTTAATTCTAATGACATGACCTTGCTCATCCATCTTCTTCCTGAAAACCCATTTGGTGCCAATTATTGTTTTTCCTTTAGGAGCAGGGACCAGCTTCCATACTTTGTTTCTCTCAAACTGATTGAGTTTTTATTGCATGGCAGTAATCCAATTGGCATCTTTAAGTGCTTCATCCACTTGTTAGGCTCCATCAGGGACACATAGTTAGAAAACATACAATAGTTTCCTAAGCTGTCCCATCTTGTTTGCACCTCTTTGTTGATGTCACCAATTATTTGATCATTTGGGTGACACCTGATCCACTTAGGATCTTGCTTCAATGAGGATTCTCCTGAGTTGTTTCCATCTTCAACAGATCCTGTTGATCAGCTCTAACGATTTTCAGACACACTGATATCTTTAGCCTGTTCACTTGTTGAGCATGACTCTCCATTGTTGAACATATCAGCTGAGGATCCAGGAAAATCAACATTGATTGGTTCAGGACATGAAATTGTAATTAAGTCAGTACACTTATTCACACAGGGTGTATCAACATAATCATTATCATGCCCATCATGGTTAGAAGGTTCCACTCTGGATGTAGTGGAAGCTTTTGAGTCCTTCTCTTCACTGTTACAAAGCATAAGATCATCAAAGTTGAATTCTCAGGAAAACTGATTCAGGAACAGCTTTGGTGGAGGCACTCCTGGACTCTTCAAAGGTGACATTGATAGATTCATGTATCACCTTTCTCTTGTTGTTGTATACTCTGTAGGCTTTTGAGATAGCAGAATATCCATCAAACACACCTTCATCAGCTTTCGGTTCAAACTTTTCCAGTTGGTCCCTTTGATTCAGAATGAAGCAGGGACATCCAAACACATGGAAGTAACTAATGTTTAGCCTCCTCCCTTTGAGCAGCTCATAAGGAGTCTTGTTGAACCTTTTCACCACCAAGGATCTGTTATGGGTGATGCAGACAGTGTTGACAGCTTCAGTCCAGAATGATGAAGGTAAACCAGATGCAAACATCATGGTTCTAGCACCTTCAATGAGGGTTCTGTTTCTCTTTTCAGCAACTCCGTTTTGTTGTGGAGTTCTTACTACTGAAAAGTTTTGTGAGATCCCTATTTCTTCACGGAAGTCCTCAAGAGTACTGTTTCTGAAATCAGTACCATGATCACGTCTAAGTTGCTTTACTTGAGCAGAGTTTAGCATCTCCACCTTCTTGATAAATCCAATGATTTCTCTAGCAGCCTCTCCTTTGCTCTTCAAAAACATCACCCATGTAAACCTGGAGAACTCATCAACCATTACTAGAGTGTATCTTCTTCCTCCTACACTTGGGACACTGACTGGTCCAAACAAGTCCATGAGGATTAGGAAGAGAGGAGTATTAATAGAGAAATTATGCTTAGATTTAAAAGATGATTTTCTCTGCTTGCCTTTCTCACAAGCTGTGCAGAGTTTATCCTTAACAAAGGTTATAGAAGGCAAACCTGTTACCAACTCTTTCTTACAGAGTTTGTTGATATTCTTGAAGGTCAGGTGTGACAGCCTTTAGTGCAATAACCAATTCAGGTCTGCATTGCTTTTTGACATAAAGCATGTTTCAGTTGTGGGATCAGCGGATTTCATGTCCACAACATATACACCTTTCTTTCGTTGAGCACACAACACAACTTTGCCTTGGGATCCAATATGTAACCCAGGTGCTCATCAAAGTTAACTTTGTAGCCAGCATCACACAGTTGGCTTACGCTAACAAGATTATGTTTCAGCCCAACCACATAGGCTACCCTTTTGAACACTGCAGCACCAGCTTGAAAAGTTCCATATCCTTTTGTGGATCCCTGTACATTGTCCCTAAATGTGACTTTTGGCCCTTTTTCAGGCCTGAGATCACTCAGCCGGTCCTTGCAACCTGTCATATGTCCTGAGCAGCCACCGTCCAAGTACCAAACCTGGGATGGTTGTTTGTCCTACAGAGTGTCATGAGAAAATATTAGTTATTTTTAAGGGAGACTCATCATAGGGATGAGTTCTCCTACTTCATCAACATTTGTTGATGGACTAGTGATATCCACATTAATATTTCCTATTTGAATGGTATCAGTTTGGATACCATTCTCATTGACTATGTTACTTCCAACACTACTTCTTTTTGCAATGATGGAACTAGCAGAGTCAACAGGCCTCATGTCCTCTGTTTCAGGGCAATCTTTTGCCATTTTGTCTTCTTCCCACACTTATAAAATTTTCTCTTTCTAGCCTTTTTGGAAGAAGAATTTCCAGAAACATATTCTGAATTGTTTTTGTTGATTCTGTCAGCAGGTTTAGCAAACTTATTACTATTTTTGGATGAATCAACAGTTTGGGTGGAAGGCACAATAGCAACAGCTTTTCCTGTTTCTTCTTTCCTCTTTTTGGGAGGACAGATATCAAACACAGGAAGCTTGATTGGTTTTTAACCTTACCCAGGTTTGGGAAACTTATTCCCAAATTTCTCAGGTAAAGCAATGGCTTTGCTTTTGCCCTTACTAAAATGTGATTGATGTTGCCTATCAACATGATCACTGCTTTTGGTTCTGAAAGACTTACCTTCATTTATAACCAATTTTCCACTATGATTTACAAACTTATTTGAAACCACAGCAGATTTTCTTCCAACACGAGACTTACCCCTGTTGAAAGCAGGCTGCTTACCTTTTGAAAGCTTTTTCTCAAAATGATTAGCATCAAAAGGATTAACAGGTGTCTTACCATCAGCTTTGGACCCAGAGCCTGTTTTGTCAACAGGTTTAGTGTCCATAGCAGCAGTTTGAGCATGTTTTCCTTTCTTCAGCTTGTTTGAATTAGCATAGCACTTAGCAGGCTAATTAGATGGAGAACTTAATCCATCATCAGATTTTGGAGCTTTTTCACACAAGTTGTCAGTATTTTGAGGCCTGAAAAACCTGTTTGTTGAGACTAGCTTACCATTTACTTTCTGGATGGAAGTGCTAGGAAGCTCACTAAGAGTGGATAAGTCATCTTTCAGATTATTTATCTGAACAATATAAGCTGCTTTGTCAAGATCCCCTCCAAGATAGGCTTTGATTTGTGCAGGGATCTGTTGACTAATGCAATGGCTGACTTTTTGTGCAGATTGGCACCAAGAGTCAACTATCATTTGGAGATTTGCATGTTTTACATCTGTCTCTCTCTTTTCTTCCAGTAAAATGGAGTTGGTGTGTTTTTATTCATCAAGCTCAGTTTCCAACTTATGGAAACTGTCCAGTTTACTGGATTTTATGTCAAGATCATTTTTAAATTTAGAGATTCAGACAGTAAAACAATGTGCTTCTCAACAACATCTTTTAAATCAACAAGCATGTATTCAAACATTTTTACTTTTTCATCAGAACTGTAAGCCATAAAGTTTTGTACCTTGTACATCATTGTAGGATTCCAGTTCTCTAAGCTGCTGAAGGCTTCAGCTTCAGCCAGGTCCTGTTTGAAGTTACTGGTTGATGGGACATCAGTGTTGGCCATCAGACAGTTGTTGTCTTCTTCATTTGAGGATGAATCAAACTCCTCCCAATCACATGTCTCAGCCATGAGTTCATTTTGCTTGTTGGAAGCCACTGAGTTTTCCAACTTTTTCAGCTTAGCTATGGCTATAAGGTACTTAACCTTGTAGCCGTCGTCCCTGTTAGTCTTGAATGGTTTGGATGACTGACCAACAGCTTTTAGCACACAGTCAGCAGCTATATGGCTAGTCTTGCCATATTTGAAGCACTCAACCTTAGATTTATCAAATGCCTTCTTTTTTACAGCATTTGAGTTCCCCTGCAGCATTCTTCTTCCAAACCTTTTCTTGTTGAACCTTTTGACAAGCATTGCAATCATTTGCTCATCATCAAGTTTAGAAAGATCTACACTATGTTCCTCATCAGACATTTCTTCCCTTTCATCATCAGCATGTTGATCAGTTTGTGTGAACACATCACTTACCTATCCAACAGGTTGTCTCACGCTGGCCACTAAGGCAGCACCTCTCTTAGACATTTCCAAGGCATTTCTTTTCTGTTGCCTTGGCTGCTCATCATTCAGTAAAGATCCATATAAGTTTACAAGATCCATACCTTTGATGGTACCTGAATTTCTCAATATGGTATAAAAGTAGTTCCACTTTCAGGCAGGATGTCCAAGAACTTGTTCACCAGAGTCACGCTGTCCATTGTGATCCCAACAGCTTTGAGATCATTAATAAGAGCAGTAAACCTTGTGTGTTTCTGTGAGTGACTCCTTTGGTTTTGCAAAGAAGAGATCATATTGTCTAACAAGATTGTTTATCCTGTTATCCAGTGTGATTGTGGGACCATCATAAACGGTACACAAAGTATCCCACATCTCCTTAGCAGTCTTCATCTTCTCAACCTGTTTGAACACAACATTAGGAAGAGAGATGACCAGGTTATTCCTGGCTTTTGCATCCAGAGCAACCAGTCTTTTGTCTTCATCAGACCATTGAGCTTTGGCCTTCTCAAAGGTTCTGATTTTAGGGGCAGCTCCTTCAATAGCAGGAGTGATAGTAGTAACATTAGTAGGCACATAAGGACCTTCCATTACTGTCTCTTGCAGTTGTAAATCTAGATTCTCTAAATAGAGCATCATTCTGCACTTCCAACCAGAGAAGTTCTGATTATTAAACTTGGGGGGTTTGGCCATTGACCCATTGTCATAGTAAGAGGAGGGACTTGCAACACTGTTGTCCATGGGAAAGTAGGGAGAATGAGAGATCTAGAGTTGACACACACTCTATCTGCTCTAATACCAGTTGTAGTCCCAAAAGGTTTCCCTAGTGTATTGTTCTAAGCTGTAGAGGGAGGGTGACTACAACAATTTAAAACTCAACAGTCTTTTCTCAATGTTTGTGTATATTATCAACAAGATTTAATTACAAACAAGCCTGAACTACGGAAAGGTTCAAGCTGAGATGACAGATACAACAGTTGTTCAACTAATCTAAGACACACGCAGACTAGATACAATGACAACACTCACTTAGATGCACTCACTGATATTTCAAGACACAGATGGACAGCTTGAATAAGAACAGCTTAGACACACGTACTGTTATATTCAAGCAGACTTGCATGCATTGCAAAACACACTTCAATGCACAATCTGATTTCACACTCTTGATATTCTCATAATCCTTAGAAGCTTCCTTTTATAGTCTCACTGAGAATCTCAGTGAAGCTTCTTCATTAGACAGATGAGATAGTGGGATGTCTTTCCAAAAAGACAAGACCTCTTTTCTGCACATTCTGATAAAGAAGATTTGTCTTCATATGGCAGAATGTTTATGTCTTTCTTTTTGTCACTGTTGCATAAGGCTTTAACCAAAAGAGGAATGTCAACTTTGCATCTTTCTTCTTTTGCTAAAGCCATTTTGATATAAGAAAAGGTCTGTCACCCTTTTCAGATATCCATTTGTCTTCATGTAACAGAATAGCATGGGCAGGCAGTGCAGTTTCTGTTTTCCACTTTGTCTTCGACTTGTAAACTGATCATGTAGCCAAAAAGAATACATGAGGACTTGGAAACATATCCCATAAAGTGTTTAGCCTCTTCACAAAGAACAGAACACTTAGAATTTGTCCAAGCTGCTCAACAGAACAGAGCAGCGTAGACAGTGTTTGTCCAGCTTGTTCAGCAGACAGAACAGCTTGGACAATCTGCCTTTCTTGCAACAAATGCAACAGGGTAAACAACTTTGGCTGATATTGGAAATCACTTTTCAGGTTTCAATAAGGCATAAACACGCCTTAATTTATACCTTCAAGTGCATCAACAGGTTTGATTAAAAATCTCCCCCTCAGATGTATAACAGGTTTGACTGAGGCCTTTTTGTGCCTAACAGTCCACTTATAAAGATGACTTGCGGGTTGCGTGTTACCCACATGATTTACTTAGAAACATGTGGTTTGACTCAGGTTGCGGATGCAGTTCTACTCGCGAGTTGTAACTCGTGGACAATGCATCACACGCAAGTTTAACTTGAAAAATGTGGTCTTGTTGTGAGAGTCTTGCGGATGAAGTGGTATCCACGAGTGGTAACTCGCGGATAAAACATGATACGCAGGGTTTAACAGGTTGATTTGGACCACTTTTGTGACTGATTTGTATGGATGAAGGGTTATCCGCGAGTTGTAACTCGCAGACAAAACATTATACGACGGTTAAATTAGAAAGTTTGTGACCCATTCATGTGGAGGTTATGCGGGTGAGGTGTTATCCGCGAACTCGCGGACACACCTTTACTTGTAAGTTTTAACTTAGGAAAAAATTTCAGCCCAATCCCAATAACAACATTCAGTTCTAAACATTTTCGATCAAAAAGGTTGTTTTTAAATAAACATTTCAGTATCTTAACCACGAAGATAAACCCATTTCAGACCATAAACCCCATCTTATAACCGATTAAGAGTAGATTTTCAAACGAGAAAAGTATATAAATGCTTAGCAACATAATGCAAACTCACTTTTGTGCACGAAAACGCTTTAAAACACTTCTTAATCTTGATTTGATGATGAAACAGTTCTGGGTTTTGGTTAGGTTTTTTTGGTAATTGTTCTTGATGACGAAGGAGACTAGAAAAAGGAGAGGAGAAGAGAAGAGAAGAGATTTGGGCGGTTTAAATAGACAATTGAAACTCGGTTCCCCCCAAACCCGATAGGGCGAATCCGATCCATCCTCACAGCCTTTTCGAAAAAATAAAATAAAATAAGAGTAACTGAAAAAAAATATCTAATATTTTTGGGTTTTCTTGGAAATAAAATTAAAATAAAATAAAATTAATTTAAAGATATCTAAAATCTATTATCTACTAAAATTAACCGAAAAAATAACTTAAAGAAAAAAAATATATTTCTGGCCTTTCTTATAAATAAAAGTAACAATCTCAAATATTAAACACAATTAAACAATTTAAATAAAAATTAAAATATTTTTGGATTTTCTTGTTAATAAAACAAAGAAACTTCAATAATTAAATTATTTTCTCCCCCTCCGAGTGTGCATAAAAAATTTAAATACACTCGTAGACTTACTTGGATGCATCCCGATTAAGTATGAAAAAAATATTAACACAAAGACTAGAATTAAATGACATAAACACGGAACATAAGTTAGTAGAAAATGTAACATTAGTGAAAAGAAAATCTGTCTTTTGAGAAGGCAGATAAACTTCGCAAAAATGTTGCATTTTAAATTAAATTATGTTAACAAATTCAGCATACCTAACTTGTTCACAAGAAAATTAAAATATTTTTCATCGAAAGGTTTTGTGAACAAGTCAGCTATCTGATTTTGGGTGTTTAGAAAATGTAATTCTACGGTACCTTCTTCAACATGATCATTTATAAAATGGTACCAAATGTCAATGTGTTTAGCACGCGAGTGTTGTATAGGGTTACCAGTAATGGCTATTGCGCTCATGGAGTCACAAAGATCAGAATCCGACTTAGTTTGAAGCCATAGTCTCGGAGTTGAGTGCGCATACAAAGATGTTGTTGGCAGCAGCTTGCGGCAGCAATGTATTCTGCTTCAGCGTTGGACAGAGAAACATGTAATTCTTTCTTCAATGTCAAACTTACCAGTTTGTGTCTGAGGAACTCGATGTGAACCGATGTGCTCTTTTGGTAATGTTTTCAACTTGCATGATCGGCATCTGAGTAGGAAATTAGATTGAAACTGGTTCTTTCGGATACCAGAGACCAAGGTTAGGCGTGCCTTTTATACATCGAAAAATTCGTTTCAAGGTAGCCAAATGTGACTCTTTTGGATCAGCTTGAAATCGAGCACACAAACATGTAGCAAACATGATATCCGGTCTACTAGCAATTAAATATAATAAGGAACCTATCATTCATCGATAAGACGTGATGTCTGTGGATTACCCATTGGATCAGCATCAGGCTTTTAAAAAATGGACATGAGAGTTTTCATAGACGTACAGTTTTCCATCTTAAATCTCTTTAGAAGATCATGGATGTACTTTGACTGGTTTATGAGAATCCCGTCAGGAAGTAGTTTGACTTGTAATCCGAGGAAAAAGTTCATTTCCCCCATCATACTCATCTCGAACCTCGATTCTATTAATTTTGAAAATTCTTCACATAGTGAAGGGTTTGTAGAACCGAATATAATGTCATCTACGTAAATTTGAACGAGTAAGATGTCATTACCTTTATGTCGTATGAACAAGGTTGTATCGACCATACCTTTGGAGAAACCGGAATCAAGGAGGAATTCAGTTAAGTTGTCGTATCATCCCCGAGGTGCTTGTTTCAAACCATATAGAGCTCTGTCGAGAGCATAGACATATGACGGTCTAGACTCATCGAAAAAACCTTCAGGTTGAGAAACATAAACCTCCTCATTTAGATTTCTATTGAGAAACACGGTCTTCACGTCCAACTGATAGACTGGGAAGTCTTTGTGTGCCGCGTACGCCCGGAAAATGCGAATTGCTTCAAGTATGGCCACTGGAGCGAACGTTTCATCGTAGTCGAATCCCTCTTGTTGTCGATAACCTTTAGCCACGAGTCTGGCTTTGTTCCGGATGACAATCCCGTTCTCGTCTCGTTTATTCTTGAATATCCAATTAGTGCCAATGATATAGCGTTCCTTCGGTCGCGGGACTAACCTTCAGCAACGTAGACGTTCGAACTGACGCAGTTCGTCGTGAATGGCGTTCACCCAGTCTCGATCTCGTAAAGCATCGATTATTGTTGTAGGTTCGATCTTACTCATAAATGCAGCAAACATGCATTACTGTGTTGGTTGCTCTTCTTATTCGAACTGGTGCAGACTTATCCCCAATGATTTGAGATCGGGGTGGGATAAGGTCCATTTATGCAACAGAGGTACGAGATCGTCTGCAGATTGGAGCAAGTCAGAAGGGGTTGAGTCGGTTTGAGGAGCATCAATCGGTGTAGTAGGTTTTGAAACTATGTCTGGGTTCAGGTTGGGAAAAGAGGCACTGGTTGGGGATTTAGGAGAATATGGTGTGTGGTTAGTAGGAATAGGCTCAGATGTATCTGAATTGGATTAGCTTTGACTGACTTTATTGATATCTGCATCAGATGTGTTAGTACTAGACTTATAATGGTATAATAAATCAAATATTGAGTCTAGGTCTAGATCATCTTATCCGTTTGCGAGTTCGAGGTGGATGCAGATGATGTCTGAATTGGTTCAGAATGTTGATGTGGAGCCGAATCTGAACTGATATGCTCAGAGACGATTTTGGACTCAGCTAAATAATTGAATGCGATGTTCACACTCTCATTAACTGTCCTAGTGCGCTTGTTGTACACCCAGTAGGAGGCTAAGTTCTTGGAGTATCCGATGAACACTACTTCATATCCTTTTGCGTCGATCTTACCGAGATTATCTTTATCGTTCAGAATGAAACACCTGCAACAAAAAATACAAAAGTGTTCGATATTAGGTGCACGTTTATTAATAATGTCATAGGGTGTTTGCCAAACCGTTTGTAGATGATTGATCAATTTTGAGTGTAGCATGCAGTGTCCACAGCTTCGGCCCAGAAGTGTAGCGGCAGCTTCGAGTACGTGATCATGGAGTGAGCTGCTTCAACCAGAGTTCGATTCTGTCGTTTGACAACTATGTTTTGTTGACGAGTTCTGGAAGCGGAATACTGATCGGTTATACCAACGGAATCCAGGAATGTGGTTAACTCCTTGTTTTTGAACTCTGTTCCGTTGTCCGTACGGATGGCTTGGGCTTGAAGTTGGAGATTTACTTGGGTTAGTTTCAGAAACGAGATGATTAAGTCTGGCGTTTCATGCTTCGTGCGTAGGAACTTCACCTATGTGTATCGAGAGTAATCATCGACCATCACCAGTATATACTTCTTGGCATTGATTTTCTGAATGCGCATCGGACCACACAAATCCATGTGAATAAGCTCCAGGGGTTGTGTAGTGTTGGGTACTGGCTTCGGTTTGTGTGAGGCTTTCTTGATCTTGCTCTTTTCGCAAGCTGCACACACTTGATTTTTGTCGAACTTCAGTTCCAGTAGACCTCTTACGAGACTATTTGTTGCGAGCTTGGTTATGTTTTTGAAATTTCGGATGAGAGAATCTCTTGTGCCATAACCAAGACTGTTGAGATGAGGCTTTAGAAAGGAGACAGATCGTCTTGTTGACCTTGACCTTTGATAGATCAATGGTGTATAGATTGGAACGTCGAGCGTCGGCGAGAATCTCCTTACTCGTTGGAGAGCGAATGTTGCATCGTGTGGCTTTGAAAGATACCTCAAGTTATTAATCTCAAGTTCTTAATGTGAGAACCGCCATCGATCTTAGAGGTAGTGCACTTAATGTCTTTCTTTGCAGAAATGCAACTCTTAGGAATCCAGATACACTTATATCTGATAGGTCTGTCATATTCCATTTTAACCTTTTGTTTAGGTTTGTGGTGACGCTTATGTTTAAGTATAGGAGCATGGTTTAACAATGTAGGCTTAGACAAACTTCGTGGCATTTTGGACAAATTAAAAAACTGTTTAAACGACTATCTCTTAACTAGAATAGCATTCGAAACATTACAATCATTCATAACAGTACTGGAATTTAAATCAACCACATGTTTGTCTTTTATTACATTGGAAATTAAAGACTTTGAATAACAAAAACTGCTCCTTGACTCTTGCCTTTAGATGGCTTCTTTTGAGTTGTGCCCTTTGGTCTTACTCGATTGTCTGAAATGAAATGAACATGTTTGTTTGCGCTCACAGATTTTGAATTACTAAACTGTGTGTGCGATTTCTGTTTCTGAGAATTTTGTTTGCCTTTATTACTAGAAGTGTCAGTCAATGAAGTGTCAGCTAGAGAAGAATTGTTCGAGCAATTTCGGCTTCCAGATCTGATTTTTGCTTTGTAAAATCTATCTATTTTTGCTCAAAATGTCATGATGTAGTTTCCAATATCTGTTCTACATTACAAGCCTGTTGTTCTAGAACAAAATATGGTACATATTCACGAGGTTTTGGCATGGTTGGATCAGGTGTAATCTATTTTGGTTCAACAAACTCGTCTTCTCTAAAAGATTTGTCTAATTTTTCTTGAAGAGATTTGTAGTTTAACCAGTCATAAACAAATTTAATTTGTTTCATATCAGGTCTTGCTCGTTTTTCTTCTTCTTCGGCTAGCACTTTTGGCAAGCTTTTGGGGCATAATATACAGGCAATCCATGGTATCAAAATCATATAAAGGACTATGTTTCTTGTTGACCATTTCTTCCATGACTCTAGGACCGGTAAACCCTAAACCAACTTTAGACTTCAACTTTCTAGGTTTATGCATATTTATGGTTTGATCAGTTTGGACGCGTTTGTAAAACCTTTCTTCGATGTCTTTGAGTTTTGCTCTTAGTTTAATTCTCTCAGCCAGGACATACTCATATTTGTAGTCACTTTTAGAAAGTACTTGATGATCGTACTCTAGTTAAGACATTTTGGTAGATAAATTCTTTTTCGCAGTATTAGCCTTAGACACTTCTTCTAGTAACACTAAAATATTTGTTTTCAAATCAGACTTTTCATTTTGAGCATCCCAAAGGGCAGTTTGAAAAACATTTAGCCTTTTGGCCTCTTTTCTTAACACTTTTAATTCACTAAGAAATTCATCGGGATGAAAACTTACCTCTTGATCGGTTGAGGGAGATTCCTTGCTTGAACTTGCGTCCTAATCCATCAGTGAGACTTTAGACGCATCACTCTTATCGTCTACTGGTTGAGTATCGGCAATGAAAGACATAGGATCTGCAGCATCCTCTTCATCATCAGTATCTTCTAACCAGTGTTCCTATTCAGCAAATGGGGCGCGACCAGAATTCCTTTGCTTGGCATGATTGTACTTTGTCTTGTGGTAGTTCTCATTCTTTCTCTTTAGAAGACGAAATTCACGCTTAAAGTGTTCTGGTTTGCCACAGTTGAAGCATCCTTTCTTCTTGTCATGAGTCTTGCGATCTTCTTCCTTTGGTTTCTCAGCTACTTCCCTTTTTTCATCATACTTCTTACTCTTAGCCTCTCTCCGAAGCTTGTTGGATGATTTTGGAAACTTCTTACAAAATGCATTTGTGAGTAATGCAATTTCTTTTTGAATTTCAGTAGCCTCAGGGTGAGTGTCGACGTCATCATTGTCGGACTCAGAGGACTTAGAAAGAAATTTAAGGAGTTTAGCAGCTTTGGAGGACTTAATTTTCTTATCTATGACGAGAGCAAGAGAATTGAAGTGATCGGTTCATCTACCTTTTTGGGTTCAAGTTTACCAGAGACTTCTGATTTGTAGACTACCAGACTATCAAACAGATCGTGTATGCTGATGTAGTTAGTCTCTCGAATCAACCACATGAATTGTTTCCATTCGGGTTTCTGAGAGTCTACGAATTTCCTATTCATTTCTTGAGATTTGTTGACTCCATTCTTTCGGAGTTCATTCATCAGCATGCAGTACCGATGATACGTGGTTTCCAATAGTTCTCCATCCTTTGCCGAAAACATGTCGTAGTTGTTGAGAGCATTGGCTTCACGTTGTTTAGCATTCCAATCATGGCCTTGCATTTGCATCTCAATTTCCTCCCACATCTCGCGAGCAGTCTTAAATCTGTCAATGCTGCTGTAGATTCATCCGGAACAGCCTGGATGATGAATGATTGGGCTATCCTATCAACCTTTAGTCGATTGAGTTCAGCAGGAGTGTGAAATGTCTTGGCGTTTCCTTCGTCTCCCGGTTCAGCTTGATCTGGAAGAGGATTTAGAAATTTTGCTGGACCATTGTAGATTGTGTCTAAAATGTCATCAGCCAACTTTTGATGCTTTATGAAGTCCAGGAATCGAGATTTCCACAAAGTGTAGCATCCCCGATATAAGGTTGGAGGCCAGACGTCTGATCCCATTGCGAGTTCACGGTTCATGTTGAACGCTTCTTTAGACCGAGATTGGTAAGTGTTTATAGCTTAATGAAAGACACAACTAAGTGAGACTCATGAATATTCTAAGTGTTATAGAGTAAACTTGCGGATGAAGTGAGACAACTCGCGGATGAAGTTATATCCAAGAGTTGTAACTTGCGGATGAAGTTATATCCGAGAGTTGTAACTCTCGGATGAAGTTGAAATTGGAATGACTTGGAATATTGAGTATTTGTGTTGTGTGTGCCTTGTGATCCGTAGGTTGTAACTTGCGGATGAACTTATACTCTTAAATAACTTAGAAAAATTCTGGTTGTGTTGTGTGTGTGCCTTGTGATCCGCAGGTGGTAACTTGCAGATGAAGTTATGAATACTTGGGCAAAAACACAGATAAGTCACAACCAGTATGATCCGAGAGTTGTAACTCTTGGATAAAGCATGAAGTCTAATATGGACTTAGAAAAATTTAATTAGTTAAAGCAATTCTCAGTTTTATCCGAGAGTTGTAACCTCGGATGAAGAACAGTTCTAAACTTCAACGAATTTTAACATATATTAAGCACAGATCTGAATGATTTTTGGAATCAAATATACTTTCTTTCACGAATTTGTGATTAAACAATAAGACGTTCACCCGAAGGAATATAGTATCAAACGAGATTTAACCAAAAACAGTTCAGAAATTTCGATTTCAAAGATCAAAAAGAGGTGTTCTTCAAAGAACACGAAGAACTTTCAAGAACTTTAACTATTTTTCGTAAAAAATTCAGAATTTTCATGCAAAAATTTCAGAAAACAGAAGGTATAAACACTTTAAAACAAATCTTCAGACTCTGATACCAATTGTAGTTCCCATTTATGAAACATTCATACAAGATTCAATATATATTCAATAATACAATTAAGAACATGAAGAACACTATGATAATAATAAGGACAATATGAACATTCAAAGGATTAGAGAAACCTTAATGATTGCGAATCAACGTACGTATGATGTGATGTATGATTAAAATGAAACCTGCAAAACCATCTATTTATAAACAAAGAGATGGATTCAAATACTATCCAAACCCATGGGTTGACCTTTTGGTCTTTTAACCCATTTACTTCAAAGTTTGAATCCTTACAAAATATCCACAAAACTAAGTTTCATTTATTACATTTAGAACCCCGAAACTATCACAATTGTAGATCTAACAAGTTCATATAAGGAATGTGCAGTTTTCATGAGTTAGCATACTAATTCACTTTTGATATATATAAAATGGGATTTTGTTTTAGTACTTTATATTATTATTTTTAATCTGAACATTATCCTATCAAAAGTTTTTGGTAGCTCCATTGAATGCACAACAAAGCGGAGGAGATAGGTCAGTGCGAAGCTTGTTAAAAATCTACACCACAAGTCTTGCCTTGTTACGAGTTACTATACCCCGATCATCTCTTTTACGCTTAAAGACCCATTTGGTCCCTATTGCAACTTCTCCACGAGGTAACGACACTAACTCCCACACTTCAAGTTTTCAGAACTGTGACAGTTCTTCTTGCATGGCTTCAACCCAAGAGTTGTCTTTCAGTGCCATTTGCACACTCTTCGGCTCTACTTGCGAGATGAAACATGAATTTAAACATGAGTGATATGCCTCGGAGTCGTTGATCATCAATAACGGCACCGTGTTATTATTCACACTACTCCTAGTTCTCATACCAGTATTCGGATTCCCTATGATACTCTCAATCGGATGATCCTTGTTTATCCTCGATGTCTCAATCTCATCGACCTGAAGATTATCTCCTAAGTTTGATCCAATTTCACCCAACGGGGCTACGACTTCAGACGGTACATTCTCTCCCTCATGATCACAATCCTTGGAGTTAGAAGTATTTGTCTGATTCTTGTTTTTAGGTAATTCAGGTTCATTCTCTGTTGGAGACCCATCTTCTGTCGTTGTACGCTCAGAAGTTGATGGAATGCTTGACTTTGGAAAACCTTGATGGTCGTCATTCAAGTTTAATGACGAGAAGTTATTTTCCATTGTACCTACATTTCCGGTAAAGGGTATGTTATATGATTCAAACAATGAGTCATAATCAAATAACCTTTCCGGACCAGTTTGGGGTTCATGTGAAAAACTCGTTACATCTATGTTAAACACAATTTCTACCATACCGTTTGTTTTGTTAAAAACCCTTTTTGTTTGGTGAGTTAGGGACACAAGCTAGGAAGTATCCATCGTCATCATTTTCACCAAACTTAGGTTGATGTTTTGTTTTCAGTCTAGTGCACGGTATCCCAAATTGTTCAAAGCCAGCTAAATTAGGTGGTCTTTTATTCAGAACTTCATAACAGGTTTTGTTCAGTGATTTGACAGTAAGGACCCGGTTTAAAACGTGACACGCATTATTCACTGCCTCCCCCAAAACATGGT
This sequence comes from Centrapalus pauciflorus, assembly GCA_020465985.1. Taxonomy (NCBI): domain Eukaryota; kingdom Viridiplantae; phylum Streptophyta; class Magnoliopsida; order Asterales; family Asteraceae; genus Centrapalus; species Centrapalus pauciflorus. The sequence goes on along the minus strand of JAANYP010006025.1, from coordinate 65,795 downwards.
AGGATGCTTTGAATCCGAGAGCATGGTCCTTGCTGCCTAAATCAAAGTCCTGTTCTTACGTTCTGCCACCCCATTTTGTTGTGGCTCATAAGTTGCACTAAGTTGATGCACTATGCCTTTGGATAGGCAATATACACCAATTATTGTGATTTTAAAATTGGTTCCATTATCACTCCTAATACGTTTTACCCTCATTCCGTAGGAGTTTTCGACTTGGTCTAAGAACCCAATCAACTTTCCAGCTGTTTCGTCCTTTTTACCTAAATAGAAAACCCATGAAAAACGTGAGTAATCATCAGTGATAACTAAACAATACCAACTACCACTTATACTCCTTTTGTTGATAGGACCAAAGATATCCATATGCAGCAAATCGAAGGTGGAAGCTATCGAGTTTTGAGTGACTTCTTGTGTTGTTTATCTTTCTTGCACGGTACACACTTGTCATCGAACAGAAAACTCTTCAGTGGGACACCTTGCACCAGACCATGTTTAGTGATGTAATTCATTTTCCTTAGGTGAAAGTGTGTCATACGTCTGTGCCATAAAATGGATTTGGAGTCTGAAGCTTTAGATAAAAGACAGATTGTTCCCATCGACGAATCTGATATGTTCATGTCCATCATGTACAAATCATTCTTCCTTGGGGCTCTCATCATTATCCACTCTTCAGGTAATTTAAGTCCCGGTTTTAGCACTAACGCCTCTGTTTTAGTAATAATTACTGAATTCTTCTTATCACAGATTTGAGATACACTAATGAGATTATGATCAAGTTTATCAACATGGTAAACTTGATCAAGGGTGATAGTCCCATTAGTGACCACTCCCGTTCCAGTGATATGTCCTCCCTTGTTCCCAGCGAATGACACGAATCCCTTGTTCCCTCCCTTGAAGTCTGTGAGTAGACTCCTTTCCCCAGTCATGCGACGAGAGCAACCACTGTCGACGAACGACTTGTTGTTTATACCTGTAGTTATCTCCTGCACATGAAAGAAAACAAGTTAGTTATCACGGGGAACCCAAGCCATGACTTACTTGGTAATACCGTTCTCATCCACATACGTGAACTCCTTCAAATACCCATCTCTCGTATCAGGTGACTTGGGTTTTTGATTGAGAACCTGTTGTGGTGCTGAGTGATTTAAATTCACTCTTGGCCTTTGGGTAGGCATTTGCTGTTGAGCCCTTGAATAGTTTCTATTATAAGGCATTTCAGATTGATATCCCTGGGCTCTACCTGGTGTCTGTTGTCTTTGAGGAGTGTGAGACCTAACTGGAGTGTAAGTCCTTCTAGGTGTTGTACTCCTATAAGCTTGTTGTGGTCATGACCTATTCTGATTAGGAACTTTATTCGGAGAATTAGTTCTAACCACTTCATTTGCTCTAACCGACACAGGTACTTGTCTAACAGCTACCCTAGGTGTTGCATTCACATTATTCTGTATATGTTGAGAACCGCTTGTGCTAGCCACACTAGTTATTGGTCTTGGTTGTTCTTGCTTTCCTACAGCAGGTCTAGACTCTGGTTTAGAGGGTGTAGTCTCTGCTTTCTTATACGGACAGCTAGACGCAACATGACCCTTCTCATGACATCTGAAGCATGACATCTTATCAATCGACTTCTTATAAGTGCCCTTTAATTTTGGTGTCTCACTAGTGTCATTTTCTTTCTTTTCAACTATCGTGACTACTTCCGCTTGCTGATTATTAATTTCAGGCTTAGCATCTCCTAGAACAATAGCATCTTGAGCATCTCCTTTTGGCTTATTCCTTAGATCTTCCTTAATATCTAAGGGACTAGCATTATCTGATTTTAGTGATTGGATCTGAGCAGTTAAGTTGTTATGTGTTTCTATAACTAAGTTCAACCTATCATTTGAAATAGCACATAAAGCACATAAGTCATGAAATGTAGAAAAGTTCAGAATTACCCTTTTGTGATCCGATTCCACGTTAGCCATTTGTGCAGCAAACTCCAGAATGGTCTAATTATCTGACTTCTCCACCATCAAAGGACTTGTATCATTCTGTTTGTTGTCCTCTGTTACTTCCTCTGCTCTGTCATCCCCCGTCTCTGTCACTTCATCCATGAAGGCTCTAGCATATGACTTCAGATGAGTAGTCCAATCGTAGGTTCCATCGAGCTGTCTGTCAGATGTCACATTAGCTAACAGACCAGCGATGGTAGGTTGATTCCCAGAACCACCAGATTGATATCTCCCTTGGTTCTGATTCTGATTGTTATCTACCTTAGGTCTTTGACAGTCTCTTGCAAAGTGTCACAATCCTTGACAAATGTAACACTTAACCTTTGATTTGTCAAACCCGACCTTGTTTCAGCATCTCGGTCCGTCCCTTGCGAACCCTTGGATTTCCCTCACACCTCTTCTCGAGAGCATCCCATAGCTCTTTAGAAGTTCGATGATTCCTCAAGGTGTGTAGATCTCCTGAGGTAACGCCATACGAATAATGGAGAAAGCTTGGTTCTCAGCCTCATAAAGTTTCTTATCATCATCCTTCATTTTCTAGATATGTTAAGACTCTTTGACGACCTTCAAACTCTTGCGTAGGTGGAACATATCCCTCATCGATACAAATCCACATGCTCATATCGTTGAAATGAACAAAGTCTGCGAACCTATCCTTCAACCAATAGTAGTCTTCCAACTTCATCAGTTTTGGCAGAGAATTTGCCTTGCCGACCTCATTATCCATTTCAATGAATTTTTGCAAACTTAACAACGTGTCCAAACTTTTTGTTTTCGAAATTAAATTTTAATTTCAAATTAATTTAATAAAAACTCTTTCGAACTTAGGTAAGTTCCAATTATTTTAATATTAAATCCGTTTGAAATTAAATTCTAATTTTATATAAGTTCGAAATCAACAAGTTCGACTGATAGCAAGTTCGAATCACTGACAAGTTCGAATAGAACTTAATTTTCTGACAAGTTCGAAAGCTGACAGTTTCGAAGATAGCAAGTTCGAATTTTGCCAAATTCGAATGAAGCCCTAAATTAAGTTCGAGAGGAGCATATTTCTGACAAGTTCGAGTGAACCCTAATATCCCCTATGTTCGAGCACCGCTAGTTCGAGAAACGGCCAAAAATTCTATTTTTTTCAAGTTTTCGGATTAAACAAATGGTTTTAAGGTTAAAAACTAAAATTTCGACAGAAAAAGTGAACCAATAAGAATTTTTCTCTGTGACTTTGTTTGTGTAACTCGAAAAACTTATGAAATATGTGATTTTTCCGTCACAAACACCAAGAAACCAAGAATGCTTAAGATGAACGCGAAGAACATGATGAACACTCTTATGGCTCTGATACCACTTGTAAGGTCACCTACCTACGGATCCAATCTTGACGCGACAACGTCCAACGAGTGCGGAATCCTCATTAGTGGTTTAACGGATTGATCACACACACGAAACACGGAGACCAACACGATGATAGACGCAACGACGAACGTCCCGACACGTGAATCTCTCCAAGAACACTCTGCTAATCGCACACAAGTTCGTAATCGCCTCACACACGAATTTCTGCAAAGATTCTTAATCAAAACTGATTAACCCTTAATAATAAGATGAATGCCATACCTACCTGTTCTTGTGGTAAGATGGAATAATGCACATGTGGAATCACAGAGAAGTTTTTAGAAATAGACAGCAGATTAAAACTAATGCAGTTCTTAATGAAACTTAATGATGAGTGTGAATCTGTGAGAAATCAAATCCTGTCTATGGATCCTTTGCCCAATGTAAATAAGGCGTATTATATCGTACAACAAGTGGAAAAACAAAAACAAATTACTCACAATGTGCCTGATCCTACGACCTACTTTGCCAATCTCACCAATAAATCAAATCAGCCTCAAAGAAAATTTGAATCAAAAGGGGAACAAAAAAGATGTACTCATTGCCAATAAGATGGTCATAACTATGATCATTGCTTTAAAATAACTGGCTATCTAGATTAGTACAAAGGATAGATAAATAAAAAAAAAACTCAAGAATAGCAGCACAATTGTATACTGATTTTGATAAATCAAAACCCCCTTTGATATGGAATTTGAAAATGAGGTGAACAATGAGAAGAAAAGTGAGATTGAAAAAAGACTAGTAGCTGTTGTATCTCAAGAAATGATGAAGATGTTCAAGGGCAAAGGAGTTGATCATTCTGCAGGAACTTCCACACCACATGCTGGTAACCTTTTTCAAGAATCCTTTTATGCTTTATCATGTCACATTGATATTGACGTTAAGCAAGACTGGATTGTGGACACTGGTGCTTCAGATCATATGTCACCATATTTGAATATGTTCCATTCTCTTAAGGCTTTAAAAAGTCCCATACAAGTTCATCTCCCTGATGGACAAAGCAAAACAGTAGCAACAGTGGGTCAAGTAATAATCAATCCATCATTGATGTTACAAGATGTTTTCTATGTTCCAAATTTTAAGATTAATCTTCTTTCAGTTGGAAATTTACTGAATTCTCAAGGCTTGATTGGTACATTTCATCCTACTTGGTTTAATTTTAAGGACCCTTCAACTAATCAAGTGCTAGCAGTTGGAAAAGGGTTCAGAAATCTCTACATATGCAAGTCTTCTGTACCTCAAATTTCTAATAATGTAGTTGCTAATGGTGCACTAGATATTCATACCTTTCATGCTAGACTTGGTCATACTTATATGTCCAAATTGTCACACATTGATGCTTGTAAAGGATTTGATTGTACAAAGTTTTCTTGCAACACTTGCATGTTAGATAAACATCACAGGCTCTCTTTTCCTAGAAGTAATACCATTGCTTCTGTTCCCTTTGGATTACTACACGTTGATCTTTGAGGTCCTTACAAGGTTGCTGCTCTTAATGGGGCTCGTTATTTTTTAACCATTGTGGATGATAACACAGGAACCACATGGACTTACTTACTGCATACCAAAGATCAGGTCACTTCTCTACTGTCTACATTTATTTCCTACATATGAAATCACTTTTTAGACTAAACCAAAATCTATTCGGTCTGACAATGGAACTAAAGTTATTAATGGAGAGTTTCAGTCTTTTTTACGGTCACAGGTCATCATACATCAAAAATTTATGACCTATACCCCTCAGCAAAATGGTATTGTAGAGAGGAAACATAGGCATCTTCTAGACACTGCTAGAGCCATGAAACTGCGTGCTAACTTTCTAGATAGTTTTTAGGGAAATTATATTTCAGCAGCAACATATCTGATCAATAAAATACCTATGAAAATACTGTCCTGGAAAACACCTTTTGAAGCACTTCATGGCAAACAACCTGATTACACCAATCTCAGGGTAATTGGATGCCTATGTTATGCTACACTCACAAATCCATCCAAAGACAAATTTGCTCAAAGAGGTATTAAATGTGTATTCTTGGGCTATCCTACAGGTCGAAATGGTTATAAAGTCTACGATCTTCAAAGAAAAGAAATCTTTAACAGCAGAGATGTCATCTTTCAGGAAGATGTTTTTCCTTTTATCCATACAGAAAAGCCCTGCTCTGGTTCTTCTCTGTTTCCAGCTGCTGTTAATCAATATGATGATGATGATGATGATGATGATGCTGTAAATGAGTCTCACTCTAAACATTCCGTTACTCCTTCACATGTAGCTTTCAATGACTCAACACATGCTTCAAATGCTCCTGTTTCTACTAATCATGATCCTCCTGTTGTTCAAAGATCAACCAGAAATATTGTTCCTCCAGCCTAGTTAAAGGATTACGTTACTACCACTAAGGCGGCTGCAGTTAGTAAATCAACTTATCCATATTTTAAGGATTCTGATTTAGCCACCTCCCAGAAGACTATTTTAGTTTTTTAGCTAATGTTCTTACAACATTAGAACCTAAAAACTACACACAAGCCTCTCAAAATTATGATTGGGTAGATTCAATGAATAAAGAACTTGCAGCCTTAGAACATAATCATACGTTGGAACTCACTGATTTACCTGCAGGTCACACTGCAATCTCTTCTAAGTGGGTCTACAAGACGAAATACAACCCGGATGGGTCTCTGTAACGGTTAAAAGCTAGACTGGAGGTGAGGGGTTTTGATCAAAAGGAAGGCAAAGACTATAATCATACTTTCTCTCTAGCAGCCAACTTAGCTACTGTTAGAGTGCTGATAGCCATTTTCACTGCAAAAGGATGACCTTCATTAAATATGCAAATTAAAAAGGTCATTATATGGTCTGAAACAGGCATCAAGAAAATGGAATCATGAATTGTCTAAATTTCTTGTTCAGTTGGGTTTCAAACAGTCATAGAATGATTATTCTTTATTTGTTAAGAGTGCTGGCCAAGATATCACAGCAGCAGTGATCTATGTAGATGATGTTTTGCTCACTGGGAATTGTGAGAAGGAGATTCAAGCTACTAAAACTGCTCTTGATAGAAAGTTCACTATTAAAGATTTGGGCTTGGCAAAATATCTTTTGGGAATTAGGTGTGCAGAACAGATGCCGTCACTTATCTCAATAAAAGAAAATACATTCTTGATATTTTATCTGATGCAGGATTAACTGCTGCAAACCCGGTACCCTCTCCTTTGCCTCAATGTTTGAAGCTGTCATATGACAAAGGAACTTTTCTTTCAGAAGCAGAAGCTTACAGGCAATTAGTAGGAAGACTGCTTTATCTCACTATGACCAAACCTGACATCTCTTATGCGGTTTAGCATTTAAGTCAATTCGTTTCTACTCCATGAGAACCTTATATGCAAGTATTTTGAGATATCTGAAAGCTACCATCTCAAAAGGATTATTTTAGCCAGTCCAGTCTCAACGACAAGCTACTGCCTTTTCTGATGCAGATTGGGCTTCTTGTCTTATGACAAGTCTCTCAATGGTTACTGTATTTTCTTGGGACATTCCCTTGTATCATGGAAAACAAAGTAGCAAGCCACTGTTTCAAGATCATCCACTGAGGTTGAGTAACGCATTATGGCTTCTACTACTTGTGAACTTGTATGGCTCACTTACTTACTTCAGGATCTACATATGCATGTTAAGGTTCCAATCACACTTTTCTGTGATAATAAAGACGCTCAACAAATAGCTGCTAATCCTTGCTATCATGATCACACTAAGCATCTTGATCTCGATTGTCATTTCATACGGGATAAAGTTCAAGAGGGTTTCATTCAGACATCTTATATACCTAGCAATATTCAATTGGCTGGTTTGATGACTAAGGCTTTGGGCAGTCTTCAACATTCATTTTTGAGTGACAAGTTGGGCTTACAAGAAGCTTCAACTTGAGAGGGGGGGGGGATGAGAAAATATATCAGTTTGTTACTGATTGTTTAATTAGTTATTTTTTTTGTTTATTCTGTTAGTTAGTTAAACAGTTAGTTACTCTTAGTCTTTATATATCAGTGTTGCTTCCTTTCCTATTTGTAAGCTTTGGAGATCAAAACAATATTCTCTTGTTTGCTCCTATTTTCTTCCCAACATTCTGTTTTCATTAGCAAAATAAATATCATTTTTCATTAAATTAAAATAACGTTAATATAATTAATTTTATATCCACAAAATTATACCATAAAATGAGAATTTATACTCTTTAAAACGAGACCGGTCATGATATATATTTTTTTCAAAAAAATTTTACGTGTTTATTTTTCGTAAAAAAAAATTTACTCAGATCACGATACAATATAACATGGCAAGATCATTCAATGTCGAAGGAACACTTGATATCGTATATTCAATGTCGAAGTAATATTATATATCATATATGCAACACTGCATATACATTCAATATTAACATAGTCATAATAATGATCAAAATTAGTAGTGACAGTTGGTGGATTTAACGAGAACGGGCATTATATATTTTTTTCCAAAAAAATTATCGTGTTTATTTTTTCATAAAAAAAATTACCCAGACGACCATTCAATATATTATATCGAGATCATTTAATGTTAAATTACAGTTTATATCACTTTTCCAACGTCAAAGTAATAGCAATTGGTGACCTACAAACTTGTTTAGCAGGTCACCAACAACTTTTCAGTTAAAAAAATAGTAACAACTTTTCATATTTTTATCAATAATAGTAACATATCAAATTAAACCAAACTTTTTTTATTTTTTATGTTTTCCTAAGATTTCATAAACACCAAAATAAACTAAAATTATCTTTCAAAATGATTTATAGTTTTTTGTAAAAAAAATCTAAAATATGATTGGGTCGTAGTTTTTCATTCGGGAAATCTAAAAGTTGAATGATTTGTAATCAATTTAGTTTGGGATATATTAAGAAGCCGAGCAAATTGTATTTTTTTTTTATTTCAAATGAAAAGTAATACGAATGAAAAAGTATTGCGACCCAATCATTTTTTAGTTTTTCTATGAATTGAAAAATCATGAGTCAATGTGGTTTATAGTTGTATTAATGAAAAATATTGAGACTCATTTTGATATTTTGTTTTTTAAATAAAAAAATTATGACCCAATTAGATTGGAAAAAATTAAAAAATGAAACGATTTGTATTATTTTGTTCGGTAAAACTAAGAAAAGGATAGTCCGTAGTTTTTTGTTGGAAAAAGTGAAAATGGAAATGTATCATAGTATTTTTCATTCATATTATATATAACTGTGAATAAATAATCAAATATTATCTATCCGTAAATATGCAGAATATAAATTTGGTTTATTTTGGTGTTTAGGAATTATTAGAAAACTTAATAAAATAGAAAAAAATTATGTTTTAATTTGATATGTTACTATTATTCATAAAAATATGAAAATATGTTACTATTTTTAATAACTGAAAAGTTGGTGACTAGCTAAACAGGTTTGCAGGTCACCAATTACTATTATTAATAGAAAAATAAAAAGTTGTTACTATAAATGATAAAAAATAAATAATGTTATTATTAATGATAAAAATGTCAAAACGTGTTACTATTTTTGGTCATTTCCCTATCATATATGCAACAATGCATGTACATTCGGTATTAAAAGAGTCAAAAATGGACAAAGTGGGCAGTTAAACTTGGAGGGTTGCCCTTAATTTAATGTTAATTCCATATTTACCATCTTATCCCTAGTATTATATTATAATCCTATGATTTAGATTGGTTTTATTGTTCTGCCCTAAATTAAGGTTCTGCAATGATCCCAATATGTGTGTGTGTGTGTGTGTGTGTGTGTGTGTGTGTGTGTGTATGTATGTATGTATGTATGTATAGAAGGAGGTTCCATTGAAAACTTTTCTGCATCGAGGCACAAAGAACCTCCACTGTCCGTTGGATGAAAAAATTGTGTGGGTTAGATCAAATGGCAAAAGGGTAATTAAATAGAAAGTTTTATGCATCAAGTACACATAATGAAATTCGCGGAGGGGTAAAACAGAAATTATGCAATCCTTATTTAATTAATTATTACACTTCCAAAATTAACAAAAATAATACAAATTCAAAATACATCAAAATACATGCATATCGTTCATCTCTTCCAAAAATTAATCATGCATATCGTTCATCTTTTTCAAAATCAAAATACAACAAAATACAAACATAAATCGTCCATCTCTTCCTGCATATCGTTCATCGTTCATCATCAAAATACATGCATATCGTTCATCTCTTCATGCACATCGTTCATCTCATCCAAAAATAAATCATGCATATCGTTCTTCTCTTCTAAAATCAAAATACATCAAAATACAAACATGAATCGTTCATCTCTTCATGCATATCGTTCATCATTCATCATCAAAATACATGCATATCGTTCATCTCTTCATGCATATCGTTCATTTCTTCTAAAATCAAATACTTGCATATCGTTAATCTCTTCCAAAATCATCAAAATACATCCTTTTATCTTTAAAGGTTTTCATCATTCAAAAATGCATATTTTTATCGCGTTTTTCATTGAAAGTTTCATCATTCAAAAATTTATCATGCATTCAAAAAAATGCGGTGATTATTGGCCGTAGATAGAGTGAGAGAGAGAGAGAGTAAGTGAGAGAGAGATGGTCGGTGCAGCGGTGGTGCGATGGTGATGTAGCAGTCGAGAGAGCGGTGGTGCGATGGTGGTGCAGCGGCCGAGAGAGCAAGACGATGGTGGTGCAGCGGCTGATAGAGCAAGACGATGGCCGAATTTTGAAAATGACAGGGGGGTGGGGCGGTCACATGGGGAAAGAGAGGGGGAGAGGTTGATCGTGGTGAGAGAGAGAGAGGTGAGGAGAGAGAGAGGTGAGGAGAGAAAGAGGGAGAAATTTTTGGTTAGTTATTTAATGTATTCATTTGTTTCCTAATCTAATTAAACCTAATTCTCTATAATTAATAATTTTCTTATAAAATTATTCCACAAATACCCTTAATGCACCATTGGTAGAAAGTCCGATGCTCAAAAGTTCTCAATGGTTCCTCGATGCACAAAAGTTATCAATCGAACCCCAATCTATATATATATCTACTTCTAATAAAGCATTTAGCTTTTTACAATCTATGATGCATAAAGTACAACTTTTAAAGCTGATTTCTTGAATTTTAAGACATACCATTTACAAAGCTTAATGTACAACCTTTAAAGCAAAAAAAAATACAGATTTTGATTTTTAAAACATACAACTCATTGATGCAAAAGTACAACCCATTAATGTACAAAAGTAATAATTATCATTTTTAAACCGACATATGACGGACCGGTTACAGTTTTCATTTTTAATAAACCGCGGGTAACCGAACCGAACCGAACATAAACATATCACAAATATTTACATATAAATAGATGAATTACAAGCTAAAATATTATATTTATAGTTTCATTTTAATTAAATATTTGTTTGTTTAAGTAGTTTTATGAAAATTTTAATGTAATTGATATATTTATTACGAATAAACTTAATTTTAAGGAACAATCAAAGTTTAAAAATTTATATTTCTATACTTTTATTATTTATAAATAGAAAACAACTATCCGAAACTATCCGCAAACCGAACCGCATATAACCGAAACCGAAACCGAACCGTAAAGCGGGTAACCGAAACCGAAAATACGGTTCACACTTTTGCTACTAACCGAACCGAACCGGTCCATGAACGGCCCTACTTATTGCAGAAAAAACACTCCCGCCCAACTACAGCCCATTGGCTGCCATAACCTGCTGCTGCCATATGCCAACCCATTGACTCTTCCATTCCCCCAAACCATCTGATGCAATTCTCCAAATTGTCTATTACCCCATCTATTGCATTGTTCCAAATATGCAATTCTCTTGTTGCAATTCTCCTGCTGCCATAACCTGCTGATTTATCAAAGAACCAAGGTAAACGAGAATTCTATTTCTGCTGCCATAACCTGCTGCTGGTTATAACAGAATTCATTTCACCTTCTTACAGAAACCAAAAGACAAACGAGTTGTGATCATCTTCTCTTTCGTTTCCATTTCAAATCTATTTCGGGTAATCAACTTCTCTTTTGTTTTTCTTTTGGTTTCTGTAAGATTCACATCTGTTTTCATCCTCATTGTAAAGTACACAAACATATTACAAACCATATCATATTACAAACGTATTCATCTGGAGAAACTATATTCTAAAATGAAAAAACCGAAGACTCGTACCTTTTAAACCATACATTCTTGAGGTGGTAAAGGCAATATTAGAGGTTGTGTTTGGGTTGAAAAGGATACCGGGAGGCAAATGAATACAGGAGAAACAATTTCAGACACTATATCAAAACTTGTGTATGAATACAGGAGACAGATTTCCAATAACAGAAGTGTGTATTAAACTCATGTATGAACAACATTCAATTTGTTGCACACGTTGATGTCCAAATACTGCTCCCAACACATAAATTTGAAACCCACAATTTGCAGTACAAAAAACTATGTTTCATGTAAAAAACAATACGGTCGCTATTTCGACATATATAATATCAAAACCATGTAGTAAAAAGTGGAAGCACACAACATTAGAAAGAAGGAAACAGTTGCAGCACCTCGATATTAAGCTAGAAAAAAAAGAGTTAAGTACATCATTTTACTCTCATGCTTTTCAAAAGACACCTCATTAGCCCCTCCTTGATGAGTTTATAAAATCAATTCAATGTTAATTGTCCAACAGTTTCTGTAAATACACACACATATTATACTGAGATGAAAATACATAAATTTTGAATGTGTTTTAATGACTGATGAAAATACCTCATCATTTCCTTTTAAAATGGTCAAAACTACATAGATTTTTAACACTGAGATGAAAATAAGCGTCAATCAAAACATATATCCTTTGTATAGGTTTTCATAGAAAAGATCTAGCTGATGAACAACCCCACTTCATTAAAATGTAAGATCTACATGGGTGAGAAAGATCTAAAGAAACAGAAAATTGTTATGTATATAAAATCAGGTTTTGTTGTCCTGTCAATTCCCCCACCTCTGGCATCTCAATCCCAATCTCTCTTTGAAGTCAAATCTTTTTATTGTAGGAAAATAAAGATTAGGGAAAGAAAAATAATAATAATAATAAAGGAGTTTGGGATTGTTGTGGTGGACCAGAAATGATTGGAATCTTTTAAGTTTGGAAAAAGAGTTTTGTTCAAAGAAAAAAAGTAAAATTGAAATTAAGATGAACAAAAACGAACGACCACAACATCCCAAACTCCTTTATTAAATCCTTTTTTATAGGGCAGCAATATCAAGTTCTGTTATACTAGATAGATAAAAATACACCTAAACATATGTAAAACTTCACCTAAACATAATACAAATCAAAATATGTAAAACTAACACCTAAACATGATACAAATCAAAACAAGACATTTACATAGTAAAATGAAAAACCCAAGACTTTTACCTTTGGAACCATAAGTGCTTGAACCAACTACTTTGCTGCTGAAAATGGTTAAAAATAAAAAGATTAATGTGTACTGTTTGTAAAAAAGTGCAGCAGCAGCAGAAGAATGTGCAGTGTTTGTTAAAGACAATTGGGCAGCAACAATTTAAAATGGAGTGTTTGGGCAGCAACTAGATCCATTGTTTTTTTATACACTTGCAATTGTCACAAACCACCAGGATCAATTCAACCAAACATGACTGAATCATCAAGAAAAACAATATCAAACAAGCTGAAGAAAAACTTACATATATGAAAACATCAGTTGATTTTTGATGAGGGACTTCATTCTTTCCATTCGCAGATCTATAGAACTCTGAAAGTGGCATCTATAAATCAAAATTACTTCAAAAATTCCCTCAAAATTCATCACATAGGGGTCGCATAAAAATCCAACATTTAAGTATCCACTTTGAAAAACCAAATGATAAGAAACTGCATTTTTTCCATAAAAATTCAGAATTGAAGTATCAACTTATTAAAAAATAACTTTTTCAAATTTTAGAAATAATAAAGACGATTTAGTTTTGATTCTTGATGAGAACGGACTGAATCCGTAACAAATAAAGACCAAATTATAATCCATTTACTAATCGTTATTAGCTTTCTGTTTTAGTATCCCTATTCCCTACAAAATTACAAGCACATGCTAATTTCTCCAATATATATGGCAAAGTTATTGTTATGGACGATGATGAATGAATGCTCACAAAACGCACACTGCTTCATATTGTTTATCATTACATCATGTTAATAACAGTCACTGTATATAATGAGAACTGAACAGAAAAAAAAAAAAGCTAAACGGGTATCTATCATCGCCTAAATACATGCATAATCGTAAATGCCAACACGCTTCTATCAAGAAAATTACATTAACCAAGTAAATTCCACATTTGCAACAAAATCTCCTGTACCTATAGCACTGTACACTTATTATCAATCTAAATTTCAAAGTTCTTATTCTTGTTCGTGTTTCAAAGAACAAAGTAACAAAAAACCTAGATAAATGCATGGTATATTCATATGCATGACCCGCTGAGTCAGCATATGATCAACAAATTCAAAACCTGTTAAAATATTTGAACCAAATTCATACAAATAAACCTCCTTGTTTGGTTCCCAATGGTTGTTCAGATGAAGTTAAACACTATTTAGAATCAATAAAACAAAATCGAACACAAACCAAACTCAAATCGCATACACAATCACATTTATAAACCTAAAAATCAAATCAAAATCAGATCTATTCAAATTAAAATCAGATCTTTTCACATTTTAGAAACCTTTAAACTTCACATCTCAAGCCAAACAGTGAGCATTTAAGGGGTTGTTTTAACGAAATTTGAAGAATATGGAAACCATATTTCGAGATCCCCATCTCGAGCAAAACATTAAGCATCTAAGGGATTGTTTGTCTATGAAAGAAAATAGAAACCCACATGAAAAGCAAACCTCAAATGAAAGTCTAGATTTGAAGAAGAACAAGTGTGGTTCCAGATCCAGATTGTTTTGGTTCCAGATCTGACCTTAAGCCTTCGATTGATTAGGCATCTAAGCCGATGATCAATCAATTTTCTGACCTTAAGCCTTCGATCGATTCCATTTCCAAACGATGGTTCCAGATCCAGATTGTGTTGTTGCTGTAGAACGACGAAGAGGAAAGTCCTTTGGTGTTCTTTTCTTGAAGGCAGTGTTCTTTTCTTGAAGGCAACGAATGAGTGAAACCAACATGGAACATACTTTAGGTCAAAAATAAATTGTTTTTATTTAATAATAATAATAATAATAACATAATAATAGTAATTATAATAATATAATTAAATTAAAAAATAAAATTTTTTTGAGTGCAATGCTATAATTAAAATAATTTCTTGAAAGAATGTCATTTTATACGAAAAATATGATAGAATGCTATAACAAAAAATTTCAAGCAACTGCCTTACTATTATTATATGTCCAAAACACTTAAGATAGGATGCTTGTAATTAAAAATCATTAACCCAAATTTTAACACATCAGCTATTATAGTTCATAAAAGTAAACATATATCATGATGCCTATGTGATCATTAAATTTAAATTTAAATTACTGTAAGCACAATATGCCAAAAAAAAAAAACAATAAAATGATAAATCATGACCATACTTCTATATGGACACATAGAAAATAAACTGAAACCATATTACCATACATATTACCATCTAAGCTTTGCATATACTATATAATTAGGCTTAGCATGAACAACAGAAGTCTCATTATTCATTTGATCATGTTGATTAATAACCCACTTTTAAATCTAACAACGCATTATGGGTATTTCACATATTATGTTGAAAATCAAAGAATGCTTTAACCAAAGAAAAGAAAATAATATATGGGTATTTCACATATTATGTGTTGTATTGACTTTTTGTGATGATCTTTTGGTTATAATCTTATTGACATTTTGTGATGGTTGTTTGATGAAGTATTATCATATTTGGATATTATGGATGCATAAAACGACATACGCTTGTAATTTTTTTTATCACAAATATATTCGATCAGATTTTTGTCTGTAACCATATTGTTTTTATAATATTTGACCGACATTGAAACTTAAGGTATTCTCTTTTATGTTATTTAAAGATATTATTCATCATCGTCATCTATTCAATGAACAAGTAATCGAAAAAAATATTTGTCGCCGCCGTCGCTTTGCGCGGGTACCATACTAGTGTGTGTATATATATATATATATATATATATATATATATATATATATATATATATATATATATATATATATATATATATATATAATAAAGTTCCTAAGTGTACCAATCAAAATCCCGCGTATCTAACGTTCCCTCACATGCAAGGGTATTTTCCGTAATAACAACCATCATTCACATCACTTATAAAATGATCATTAACATCACTTATAAATTCATTATTCACATCACTTAAAAAATGATCATTCACGTCACCTAATTGATCATTCACAGTACTTAAAATGATCATTCACAACACTTATTTGATCATTCACGAAAATTATTTGACTATTTACAATTCTTCTACACTTATTTGATCATTCACAATATTTATTTGATCATTCACAGTAATTATTTGACTATTTATACTTGTTTTACACTTATTTGATCATTTACATTACTTAATTGACCATTCACAGTATTTATTTGATCATTCACAAGACTTAATTGACCATTCACATTACTTAATTGGTCATTCACATTACTTAATTCATCATTCACAACACTTATTTGATCATTCATAAGAATTATTTAACGATTTATAATTCTTCTACATTTATTTCGTCATTCACAACACTTATTTGATCATTCACAACACTTATTTGATTATTCACAAGGATTATTTGAGCATTCAGAACACTTATTTGATCATTCACATGAACTATTTGACCATTCATAGTATTTATTTCGTCATTCACAATAATTATTTGACTATTTACACTTCTTCTACACTTATTTGATCACTTACCACACTTAATTGATCATTCACAAGAATTATTTGAATCACACTTCTTCTACACTTATTTCATATTTTACACACTTATTTGACTATTTACACTTCTTCTACACTTATTTGACTTTTGATTCTGCTAGCTCAACCTCCTTAATTGTAAGTTCTTTGGTTAAAGCCTCAACATGATCATACATAAGTTCTATCCTGAAACATTGTTCACTTAATTTGTCTTTTAGAACAATAGCATCTTGAGCATCTCCTTTTGGCTTATTCCTTATATCTTCCTTAATATCTAAGGCACTAGCATTATCTGATGTTAGTGATTGGATCTGAGCAGTTAAGTTGTTATGTGTTTCTATAACTAAGTTCAACCTATCATTTGAAATAGCACATAAAGCACATAAGTCATGAAATGTAGAAAAGTTCAGAATTACCCTTTTGTGATCCGATTCCACGTTAGCCATTTGTGCAGCAAACTCCAGAATGGTCTGATTATCTGACTTCTCCACCATCAAAGGACTTGTATCATACTGTATGTTGTCCTCTGTTACTTCCTCTGCTCTGTCATCCCCCGTCTCTGTCACTTCATCCATGAAGGCTCTAGCATTTGACTTCGGATGAGTAGTCCAATCGAAGGTTCCATCGAGCTGTCTGTCAGATGTCACACTAGTTAACAGACCAGCGATGGCAGGTTGATTCCCAGAACCACCAGATTGATATCTTTTTTAACTGATTCTGATTGTTCTCTACCTTAGGTCTTTGACAGTCTCTTGCAAAGTGTCCCAATCCTTGACAAATGTAACACTTAACTTTTGATTTGTCAAACCCGACCTTGTTGTTCCTAACGTTCAGATTTCTCCCAGTCCTCATCATGAACCGTTTGACCCTCTAAGTCACCATGGCCAATTGCCATTGCAGGTCCATTTCATCTAAGTCATCAGGATCCACCTGATCGTAGTCTTCATCCCATAAAGCAGGATCATTTATCTTCATCCCATAAAGCAGGATCCACCTTAGAAGAGGATGCTGAATGAGTCTGTTTTTCTTCCGGCTTAGAATACCCTAAGAATGCCCGACTACTAGTTTCATCTGACTCAAATGAGATGGGCTCTGTTTCCGTGTAAAATGCTATAGCTGACTTCAGTTCACTTGCGATCAACGGTTTTGTATTTCCAAAATACATATCTGGATCTTGGACTTGATCATATTCCCGTTCCTTCTTTTGTAACTGAAAGTTGTAAGCATTCAGCGTTCCTTTAACCCCTTCTAGAGTGAGACTCTCAAATTTTTCTTCGTCATGCTTGATCAGCGCTGTGTACATTTCCCACTTCGCAGGTAAAGCATCAAGGAGCTTTTATATCTTCTCAGTCTCTTTATAATCAACGTCGTGATTATCCAGCTCTGTCAGCAGATGATGGAACTAGTTATAGTCTCATCCAGCTTTTCGGTTTTCAATGCTTTGAAAATGGCAAACTTTTGTTTCAGCATCTCGGTCCGTCCCTTGCGAACCCTCGGATTTCCCTCACACCTCTTCTCGAGAGCATCCTATAGCTCTTTAGAAGTTCGATGATTCCTCAAGGTGTGTAGATCTCCTGAGGTAACGCCATACGAATAATGGAGAAAGCTTGGTTGTCAGCCTCATAAAGTTCCTTATCATCATCCTTCATTTCCTCATATGTTAAGACTCTTTGACGACCTTCGAACTCTTGCATAGGTGGAACATATCCCTCGTCGATACAAATCCACATGCTCATATCGTTGAAACGAGCAAAGTCTGCGAACCTATCCTTCCACCAATAGTAGTCTTCCAACTTCATCAGTTTTGGCGGAGAATTTTCCTTGCCGACCTCATTATCCATTTCAATGAATTTTTGCAAACTTGACATCCTGTCCAAACTTTTTGTTTTCGAAATTAAATTTTAATTTAAAATTAATTTAATAGAAACTCTTTCGAACTTAGGTAAGTTCGAATTATTTTAATATTAAATCCGTTTGAAATTAAATTCGAATTTTATATAAGTTCGAAATCAACAAGTTCGACTGATAGCAAGTTCGAACCACTAACAAGTTCGAATAGAACTTAATTTTCTGACAAGTTTGAAATCTGACAGTTTCGAAGATAGCAAGTTCGAATTTCTGCCAAATTCGAATGAAGCCCTAAATTAAGTTCGAGAGGAGCATATTTCTGACAAGTTCGAGTGAACCCTAATACCCCCTATGTTCGAGCACCGCTAGTTCGAGAAACGGCCAAAAATTCGATTTTTTTCAAGTTTTCGGATTAAACAAATATTTTTAAGGTTAAAAACAAAAATTTCGACTGAAAAAGTGAACCAATTAGAATTTTTCTCCGTGACTTTGTTTGTGTAACTCGAAAAACTTATGAAAAGTGTGATTTTTCCGTCACAAACACCAAACCAAGAATGCTTAAGATGAACGCGAAGAACATGATGAACACTTTTATGGCTCTGATACCACTTGTAAGGTCACCTACCTACGGATCCAATCTTGACGCGACAACGTCCAACGAGTGTGGAATCCTCATTAGTGGTTTAACGGATTGATCACACACACGAAACACGGAGACCAACACGATGATAGACGCAACGACGAACGTCCCGACACGTGAATCTCTCCAAGAACACTCTGCTAATCGCACACAAGTTCGTAATCGCCTCACACACGAATTTCTGCAAAGATTTTTAATCAAAACTGATTAACCCTTAATAATAACCATTAACTTTGAACTTGGCCTAGACAAGTTCGAGAAGGCCTAAGCCCACGAACTTGTCCACCATTAAGTTCAAATCTTGGCTTTGAACTTATTCTAGAACTTTTCTTTGAACTTGTTCTAGAACTTATGTTTGAACTTATGTTTGAACTTATTTTTGAACTTAAGTAAACATCAATCACAAACAAGATCAAACATATATACAACTAATATCAAACATATATCAAACATGTGAATTAACGTGCAATTTCCAAGACCTGAACTATTACAAAAGATTATGTACACTTAGACTGCTATCGTCACACATGATGCACTAACAAAAATGAAAGGATACAGGGACGAATTGCATAAGATGAATTGCATACCTACCTATTCTTGTGGTAAGATGGAATAATGCACATGTGGAATCTCAGAGAAGTTTTTAGAAATAGACAACAAATTAAAAGTAATGCAGTTCTTAATGAAACTTAATGATGAGTTTGAATATGTGAGAAATCAAATCCTGTCTATGGATCCTTTGCCCAATGTAAATAAGGGGTATTATATCATACAACAAGTGGAAAAACAAAAACAAATTACTCACAATGTGCCTGATCCTACGACCTACTTTGCCAATCTCACAAATAAATCAAATCAGCCTCAAAGAAAATTTGAATCAAAAGGGGAACAAAAAAGATATACTCATTGCCAATAAGATGGTATTAACTATGATCAATGCTTTAAAAGAACTGGCTATCAAGATTGGTACAAAGGAAAGAAAAACAAAAAAAAAAACTCAGGAATAGCAGCACAATTGTTTATTCTGATTTTGATAAATCAAGCACACTAATCCCCTTTGATATGGAATTTGAAAATGAGGTGAACGATGACAAGAAAAGTGAGATTGACAAAAGACTAGTAGCTGTTGTATCTCAAGAAATGATGAAGATGTTCAAGGGCAAAGGAGTTGATCATTCTGCAGGAACTTCCACACCACATGCTGGTAACCTTTTTCAACAATCCTTTTACGCTTTATCATGTCACATTGATATTAATGTTAAGCAACACCGGATTGTGGACACTGGTGCTTCACATCACATGTCTCCATATTTGAATATGTTCCTTTCTCTTAAGGCTTTAAAAAGTCCCTTACAAGTTCATCTCCCTGATGGACAAAGCAAAACAGTAGCAACAGTGGGTCAAGTAATAATCAATCCATCATTGATGTTACAAGATGTTTTCTATGTACCAGATTTTAAGATTAATCTTCTTTCAGTTGGAAATTTACTGAATTCTCAAGCCTTGATTGGTACATTTCATCCTACTTGGTATAATTTTAAGGACCCTTCAACTAATCAAGTGCTAGCAGTTGGAAAAGGGTTCAGAAATCTCTACATATGCAAGTCTTCTGTACCACAAATTTCTAATAATGTAGTTGCAAATGGTGCACTAGATATTCATACCTTTCATGCTAGACTTGGTCATACTTCTATGTCCAAATTGTCAAACATTGATGCTTGTAAAGGATTTGATTGTATAAAGTTTTCTTGCAACACTTGCATGTTAGCTAAACATCACAGGCTCTCTTTTCCTAGAAGTAATACCATTGGTTCTGTTCCCTTTGGATTACTGCACGTTGATCTTTGGGGTCCTTACAAGGTTGCTGCTCTAAATGGGGCTCCTTATTTTTTAACCATTGTTGATGATAACATAGGAACCACATGGACTTACTTACTGCATACCAATGACAGGTCACTTCTCTACTGTCAACATTTATTTCCTACATAGGAAATCACTTTTAGACTAAGCCAAAGTCTATTCGGTCTGACAATGGAACTGAAGTTATTAATGGAGAGTTTCAGTCTTTTTTACGGTCATAGGGCATCATACATCAAAAATCTATGACCTATACCCCTCAGCAAAATGGTATTGTAGAGAGGAAACATAGGCATCTTCTAGACACTACTAGAGCCATGAAACTGCATGCTAACTTTCTAGATAGTTTTTAGGGAAATTATATTTCAGCAACAACATATCTGATCAATAAAATACCTATGAAGATACTGTCCTGGAAAACACCTTTCGAAGCACTTCATGGCAAATAACCTGATTACACCAATCTCAGGGTAATTGGATGCCTATGCTATGCTGCAGTCACAAATCCATCCAAAGACAAATTTGCTCCAAGAGGTATTAAATGTGTATTCTTGGGCTATCCTACAGGTCGAAATGGTTATAAAGTATACGATCTTCAAAGAAAAGAAATCTTTAACAGCAGAGATGTCATCTTTCAGGAAGATGTTTTTCCTTTTATCCATACAGAAAAGCCCTGCTCTGGTTCTTCTCTGTTTCCACCTGTTGTTAATCAATATGATGATGATGATGATGATGAATATGCTGTAAATGAGTCTAACTTTGAACATTCTGTTACTCTTTCACATGTAGCTTTCAATGACTCAACACATGCTTCAAATGCTCCTGTTTCTACCAATCATGATCCTCCTGTTGTTCGAAGATCAACCAGAAATATTGTTCGACCAGCCTGGTTAAAGGATTACGTTACTACCACTAAGGCGGCTGCAATTAGTAAATCAACTTATCCATTGTTTAAGGATTCTGATTTAGCCACCTCCCAGAAGACTATTTTAGTTTTTTTAGCTAATGTTCTTACAACATTAGAACCTAAAAACTACACACAAGCCTCTCAAAATTCTGATTGGGTAGATTCAATGAATAAAGAACTTGCAGCCTTAGAACATAATCATACGTTGGAACTCACTGATTTACCTGCAGGTCACACTGCAATCTTTTCTAAGTGGGTCTACAAGACAAAATACAACCCGGATGGGTCTGTGTAACGGTTAAAAGCTAGACTGGTGGTGAGGGGTTTAGATCAAAAGGAAGGCAAAGACTATAATCATACTTTCTCTCCAGTAGCCAAGTTAGCTACTGTTAGAGTGCTGATAGCCATTGTCACTGCAAAAGGATGACCTCTTCATCAATTAGATGTTAATAACGCCTTCCTTCATGGTTACATTGATGAAGAGACATATATGAAACCTCCTGAGGGTTTTCTGAAAGCCAAACCTGGTCAAGTATGCAAATTAAAAAGGTCATTTTATGGTCTGAAACAGGCATCAAGACAATGGAATCATGAATTGTCTAAATTTCTTGCTCAGTTGGGGTTCAAACAGTCATAGAATGATTATTCTTTATTTGTTAAGAGTGCTGGCCAAGATTTTACAACAGCATTGATCTATGTAGATGATGTTATGCTCACTGGGAATTGTGAGAAGGAGATTCAAGCTACTAAAACTGCTCTTGATAGAAAGTTCACTATTAAAGATTTGGGCTTGGCAAAATATTTTTTGGGAATTGAGGTGTGCAGAACAGATGCTGGCACTTATCTTAATAAAAGAAAATACATTCTTGATATTTTATCTGATGCAGGATTAACTGCTGCAAAGCCGGTACTCTCTCCTTTTCCTCAACGTTTGAAGCTGTCATCTGACAAAGGAACTTTTCTTTCAGAAGCAGAAGCTTACAGGCAATTAGTAGGCAGACTGCTTTATCTCACTATGACCAAACCTGACATCTCTTATGCGGTTCAACATTTAAGTCAATTCGTTTCTACTCCATGAGAACCTCATATGCAAGTAATTTGAGATATCTGAAAGGTACCATCTAAAAAGGATTATTTTAGCCAGTCCAGTCTCAATTACAAGCTACTACCTATTCTGATGCAGATTGGGCTTCTTGTCTTATGACAAGGAAGTCTCTGACTGGTTACTGTATTTTCTTGGGACATTCCCTTGTATCATTATAAACAAAGAAGCAAGCCACTGTTTCAAGATCATCCACTGAGTTTGAGTATCGCAGTATGGCTTCTACTACTTGTGAACTTGTATGGCTCAACAAATAGCTGCTAATCCTTGCTATCATGATCACACTAAGCATCTTGATCTCGATTGTCATTTCATACGGGATAAAGTTCAAGAGGCTTTCATTCAGACATCTTATATACCTAGCAATATTCAATTGGCTGATTTGATGACTAAGGCTTTGGGCAGTCTTCAACATTCATTTTTGAGTGACAAGTTGGGCTTACAAGATGCTTCAACTTGAGAGGGGGGGGGGGATGAGAAATATATCAGTTTGTTACTGATTGTTTAATTAGTTATTTTTGTTTAGTCTGTTAGTAAGTTAAACAGTTAGTTACTCTTAGTCTATATATATCAGTGTTGCTTCCTTTCCTATTTGTAAGCTTTGGAGATCAATACAATATTCTCTTGTTTGCTCCTATTTTCTTCCTAACATTCTGTTTTCATTAGCAAAATAAATATCATTTTTTATTAAATTAAAATAACATTAATATGATTAATTTTATATCCACAAAATTATACCATAAAATGAGAATTTATACTCTTTAGAACGAGACCGTTCATGATATATTTTTTTCAAAAAAATTTTATGTGTTTATTTTTCGTAAAAAAAAATTTACACAGACCACGATACAATATAGCATGGCAAGATCATTTAATGTCGAAAGAACACTTGATATCGTATATTCAATGTCGAAGTAATATTATATATCATATATGCAATACTGCATATACATTCAATATTAACAGAGTCATAATAATGATCAAAATTAGTAGTCACAGTTGGTGGATTTAACGAGAATGGTCATTATATATTTTTTTCCAAAAAATTTAACGTGTTTATTTTTTCATAAAAAAAATTACCCAGTCGACCATTCAATATATTATATCGAGATCATTTAATATTGAATTACAGTTTATATCACTTTTCCAACGTCAAAGTAATAGTAATTGGTGACCTACAAACTTGTTTAGCAGGTCACCAACAACTTTTCAGTTAAAAAAAATAGTAACAACTTTTCATATTTTTATCAATAATAGTAACATATCAAATTAAACCAAACTTTTTTTTTATTTTTTATGTTTTCCTAAGATTTCATAAACACCAAAATAAACTAAAATTATGTTTCAAAATGATTTATAGCTTTTTGTAAAAAAACTCTAAAATAAGATTGGGTCGTATTTTTTCATTCGGGAAAGCTAAAAGTTGAATGATTTGTAATCAATTTAGTTTGGGATTTATTAAGAAGCCGAACAAATTGTACTTTTTTTTATTTCAAATGAAAAGTAATATGAATGAAAAAGTATTGCGACCCAATCATTTTTTAGTTTTTCTATGAATTGAAAAATCATGAGTCAATGTGGTTTATAGTTTTATGAATGTAAAATTTTGAGACTCATTTTGATATTTTGCTTTTCAAATAAAAAATTTATGTCCCAATTAGATTGGAAAAAATTAAAAAATGATACGATTTGTATTATTTTGTTCGGTAAAACTAAGAAAAGGATAGTCCGTAGTTTTTTTGTTGGAAAAGTGAAAATTGAAATGATTCATAGTATTTTTCATTCATATTATATATAACTGTGAATAAATAATCAAATATTATCTATCCGTAAATATGCGGAATATAAATTTGGTTTATTTTGGTGTTTAGGAATTATTAGAAAACTTAATAAAATAGAAAAAAATTATGTTTTAATTTGATATGTTACTATTATTCATAAAAATATGAAAATATGTTACTATTTTTAAAAACTGAAAAGTTGGTGACCTGCTAAACGGGTTTGCAGGTCACCAATTACTATTTGTAATGATGTATTCCCGTATATTTTCAGCACCTTAATGATTTTCTTATCATACACATGAAGAAACAAGCTCAATAAATGTAATATGATGAAGAAGAGACAATAAGAATATTGAGAGTGAATGAACAGTGGCGGCTGTAATGTTGTATTCAAAATGTCAACCGTAGCAACAAAAGTAACCCTAGGAGCCTTTTCTAGGCTCCTTTAATTAACTTTCATACATTGGCACATTTAACCCCTAGACTTTTGCATAAACATAAATTACATAGAAATTAAATACCAGATAAATTACAAAGACAATAAATATTACAAAACAACTCCTATGATCGAAATAATAAATCTAACAATCTCCCCCTTTTCGATCACTTAGGAGGTCCTGGAACTCGGGCGTGGTCAGTCGATTCTCGGAGACCAAGTATGACGTCGAAGCGTCTGGTTACTTGTTTCAGATGTAGCCGTTCGTTCAGGTATTCAATGCCGCTGAGGATGTCCTGAATCTCCTGTGGTGAGCATCTAAGTTCTGGATTTGGTTGAGGGTCAAACTCTTGAACTTTCTGAGTAAGCGCTGCTCGAACCAATCTGATAGTGCCGTCGGAGTAACAAGGAAGATCCTCAAAGCGCATGAATTTTTTGTTTCCTTTCTGGTTCAAAAAGATAACCCCTGGCTGTCCTCGATGCAGAACTTTGTATGCTGGATAGTGGTCTAGCAAAAATATATCTTGTTCGGGAGCTTTCAGACCCACTTTGACTAAGGCACTCTTAATCGCCATCTAGAAATCTCTGAGGCACATAATGATTGATCGGCGATTCATGCATCGAACCAGGGCTGCTAAAGCAGTCATATGTGTCAGACGACCCTTGACTCTATTTACCATCTTTCTGTGCAGACGCTCTATGTCGTCTATGTTTACGAAGTCAAGGTCGCTTTCATGCAATTCTTGAACAGTACCGTCTTCTCTGAGTACCTCAAAGGCTGGAGTGAAGACTCTGGCTCTCTTGTACATATGAATGTTATTGATTTTGACTATTTTGGACTTTGACCAGTATTTGCTCTTGTCTCTCGTTTCTCTTAGCATCATCTGATTGTATTCAGGTTGAACGCATCGAGATGCATTGGTCATTACCATTAGAAGACGTCTACTGTAAGATCCCGGCTTCTTTCTGAAGACCATTTTGAACCTTTCTTCCAAGAAAGGATTTTGAAATTGATCAGCCGGGAACTTCTTCAAAAATTCTTTTAACCCCTGGACCGGAGGTTCTTTTAATTCTTTAGGAGGGGCCTCAAGAAGTTTCAATACTCGGTC
Source organism: Centrapalus pauciflorus (assembly GCA_020465985.1). Classification (NCBI taxonomy): domain Eukaryota; kingdom Viridiplantae; phylum Streptophyta; class Magnoliopsida; order Asterales; family Asteraceae; genus Centrapalus; species Centrapalus pauciflorus. Next base: position 39,701 of record JAANYP010006025.1, on the reverse strand, counting down.
TCTCCGGTCCTGACATAACTCTTCTTTTGTTTCCGCATCCAGACTGTGGACTTGTCCCCATGAGTACCACTTTATCCATTCCTCGTCTGACCTGTCATATGTTGCGGTGACTTCTCTAGTATCAAAACAGTCGACAGTTCTGGATCCGGATGCTTCAGCGATATGGGCATGCGGAGCTGATTGAGTTGGAAGGGTTGATTGGACTGATGGAGAAGGTATAACTGATGGCAATTCTTTTGGTGTGGGAGTGGGTTGGATTGATGGAGTTTCTGTGGGAGTGAATGAAGGTGATTGGATGGGAGAAGATGTTTATGCTTGGGGTTCATGGGATGGAGAATCCAAAATCTCAATTGGAATTTGAGGTGATTGTTGTGGAGATTTGGGTTCAGATTTTGGTGTGAGAAAGGTATAGTCATTATCAGTATCAGAGTCTGAGTCAGACACTAATATGATTTCGACTTTATCGAATTTAGGCTCATAGATCACCATTGCTGAGTTAGGGTCTAACAGAGCTGGGCCCTCAATCTGTAGAGGTTCATATTCGATCATTAGTGCTTCCGTAGCCTCATAAGTCTGATCCCCAGACCCAGACCCTTGAATTTCTGTGCCTTCAGCCTCTGCTCCCCCTACAATAATCATGGAATCCTCATGATGAACCTTTTGTCGTTTCTCCCCCTCATGACGATCAGGGTCGTCCTGGTCGTCATGCTTTCTTTTTGGGGCCTCGGCCTGAGTGCGGCATTGGAGTTTAATAACTGCCGACTCCAGGCGATCCATTCTGGAATTCAGCTGCTCTTGGACTTGAAGAATTAAACGATTAAGAGCATCGATCTTGTCCGAGAGCTCGGCTATCTGAAGATGGACTGAATGGGAACCTGGTGGGGGGCCAGCTTCGGAGGCGACACCCTTACCCTTGATGAATGAAAGAAGGGCGGTGTGACGTTCCTCGGCGGCATCCCTTTGGGCGTCCAGGTCAGCCCGGGTAACCACTCCGGCAGCACGTAATGCTGCCGTTAGCATCTCCAGATTGATGGGGAGATGGCCTGAAGTGGACGGCGTTGATGGAGCCACTTCAGGTCTTCCTTCCGTCATTTCTGGCTCCACTAAGGGACGCTCAGATCCGGAAGATTGTTGAGCTGCCACGGAGGCAGCTCTTGGGGATGCCACAAAGGCATCGTGCGTTATGTGAATTTGTGGGGATGGAATCGTGAATGAAGGAAGTTCGGTCACATGGGGAGGAGTGTGACCTCTTTCAACACCGCCACTCACCGAATGAGAGGGCGATGGAGTGTGTGGAAGATCCCCGTGGAATGAAGTGGTTTCCCTTTGAGGGGAAACCAAGTGGGTGGTGGGGGTTGTTTCGACCGCTGGACTAACGGTCTTATGAAGGGGAGTCCGGCTTATGGGGCTTAGTTCACCCTCTGATTGAATTTCGGTCGCTCTCACGACAGAGACGGTTCTTTCGGAATCCGCCGTCTCTGTCGTCTCACCTACTTCTCCCTCTCTCACAATCTCAGCCACCCGCTCACCAAAACCCATAGATTGTTGAATGTGCATCCTTTCTCCCTCATGCTCACTCTCTCTTTGCTCACCTTCGGACTGGTTAGTCTCAGTCGATTCCGACTGAGACTCATCCGAATAACTCTCTCTTATATAAGCCCTTACCCGCTCCATGCCCCTTGACCTCGTTAGAAGGGATAGAGGAATTTTCATTACCGGTACCGTCGGGGCCCCCTTTGGCAGAGTTAACTTTTGAATTTCCACTGTGGGGTAGACATCAGCCTCCGGACGCTCGTGAATATCGTCGTCTTGGTCCATTGCAAACTGAATGATGAGTTGCAGGAATCGTTGAAGAGGAATGTACTTCCTGCCTTTCTTTGTGCCCCGTTCTATATGAACTCTTCGATGCTCTTCGAACAAGAATGAAGCATAGTCCACGTGACGGTCAAAGGCAAAGCCCGTGAACATGGCTAGTACCTGTGCCGATGCTGAGTCATGACCTGAATGCTTTGCGGTGAAGCATTTGTTGAGCACATCGAATAGTATCCGCCAGTGGGATTGAAGGTTTTTGGTGCGGAAGTCTGATGGTTTGGAAAGAGGACCGTCATACCCTAGAGTTTGTATCTCAGTTAGGGTTTCAGAGACGGATGGGTTTGGGTCGAATAAATCCCAGGTGGGAAGGTAGTATTCTGTGGGTAGATGAAGAATGTGGCGGATGGCAGAAGTAGTGACTTTGACTGGAACGCAGTCAATGGTGGAGGTGAAGTGCGGTTCGGGGTCGGTTATATATTTTAGCCTGTTCCAGAATTGTTGGAGATATATCTGGGGAACAGCTATGGCAGTGGATAGTGCATAATAGATGGGATGGCGGGTGAGGATGTCGAAAGCAAGGGTTTGGGTTTCTTTTGTAAGGATGGAAACGTCGAGTTGCCAGTTATGTGGGATGAACTCGACAAACTCGGCGCTGGGTAGGATGGATTCCTCGGGTAGCTGAGCATTGTTATTTGGGATGGGGGGATGGGTTACGGTGAGAATGATTGCGGGATCCATTATCCTGCAAAGTGCAACACAGTTAGAATCATAAGACTTGAGATGATAATGCATTGATGTGAAGTCTAGATGAGTGTGAAATAGAAATTGTCTAATCTGTTTAGCATCGGGTCTTTATGAGCATAATAAAATTCCACTAATAAAGTCCAAAGTCGATCGTTAAGAGACCGATGTTAGATAAGATCGTTTCACTCAAACACTAATCCTAACTCTAATCAATGGTGCACTTGGATGGAACTATTTTTTTTTTTTTTTGTGATTTTTGAATTTATATGAAAATGCAGAAATGGAAAAATGAAAAATGAAAAATTAAAAAAAAAATCCTAAGTGTTGGATTTCGGATGGTCCGAATTCGGATGAACAGTGTCACCGAATTCAGATCAATCCGAAATCGGATGATGCATGATGGATAAGTGGTGGTCCGAATTCGGAGGTGGTGAGGATCAGGGACCGAATTCGGATGATTGTCCGAAATGTAAGGCATGGAATGAGTGAAAGTGGTCCGAATTCGTCGACATAAATTTGTACTAGCATTATATGTGGGCCTTCCCTTTTTGTGAACAGAGTTGTGTCCACCACACCTTTATGGAAACCGGCAGAAATAAGGAAATTTGAAAGACTATCATACCATGCTCGAGGTGCTTGTTTTAAACCATAGAGGGCCTTATCTAGCACATAAACATGGTCGGGTTTATGTGCATCAACAGAGCCTTGTGGTTGTTTAACATACACTGCCTCGTTAAGTTCACCGTTTAGGAAGGCAGTCTTGACATCCATCTGGTACACTTTGAAATCTTTGTGTGCCGCGTACGCCAAGAAGATCCTGATTGCTTCGATCCGTGCAACTGGAGCGAAGGTCTCGTCATAATCTATCCCTTCTTGTTGTCGGTAGCCTTTGGCAACAAGTCTTGCTTTATTCCTTATCACAATGCCGTTTTCATCTCGTTTGTTCTTAAAGATCCACTTTGTTCCGATGACTGTACGATCTTTTGGCTTGGGAACTAACCGCCATACTCGTAGCTGTTCAAACTGGTTGAGTTCCTCTTGCACTGCAACTATCCAATCCGGATCTGTCAGGGCTTCATCCACACGAGCGGGCTCTATCATACTCAAGAATGATGCGAAGTGACATTCATTAGCAGATGCCCTACGAGTTTGGACTCCTGTCGATACATCACCAATGATTTGATCTGTTGGGTGACTTCGGGTCCATTTGATCTCGTGTGGAAGGGGTGCTCGGGATGGAACCTCTGTGGTTAATGTGGGGATGGATGAAGATTCATGGTCAATGGTTTCAAATGAAGGTACCACTGGTTCAGGTTTGATTCCCGAGTGTTCAGGTGAAGGAAGAATTGTTGGTATTATATGTGAGGGTATTATAGGAGTAGATTCAACTGCGGATGTGTCGGTGGATGATGTGGATGGATGAGGGTACGTTGAAGAAGATGGAGCGGAGAAACTTTGCGGCGCATTTGAATTTGAAGGATCACCTACATTATTGACAACATTAGACACACTAGCGTTAGGACCGAAAAAATTCAACATAAAAAGGATCAAATAAATTAACCAAATCAGAAGAAGAAAAAGAAATGGGGTTATTTGAAGAGTCTCCAGGCATTTGTGTAATGCATGGTCCTGATTGATCAACTTCGGGTGCCAGTTCAGCCAACTCATCAAATGTGACGTGCACACTTTCATTGACTGTTCTGGTTCGGGTATTGAACGCGCGATATGCCTTCGAGTTGGATGAGTATCCAATGAAGATCGCTTCATCCGCTTTTTCGTTAAATTTCCCGAGGTTGTCTTTGTCATTCAGCACATAGCACCTGCAACCAAATACACGTAAGTACTTGATAAATGGTACTTTATTCAAAAAGAGTTGGTAAGGCGTTTTGTTAAAGCGCTTATGGATGATGGAGCGATTTTGTGTGTAGCATGCTGTTGATACGGCTTCGTCCCACAAGAAAGGAGGTAGGTTTGAGTATGTGAGCATTGTACGAGCGGCTTCCACTAGCGTACGGTTACGCCTTTCCACGACCCCATTTTGTTGAGGTGTTCGAGCAGCAGAGTATTGATGCTGAACACCTTTGGATCGAAGGAAGCCCTCCACTACTGAGTTCTTGAACTCCGTGTCGTTATCTGATCTGATTAATTGTACTGACAGCTGCTGTTGGGTCTCGACACTCTTGATAAAATCAATGATTTCTTGAGCCGTCTCGTCCTTGGAACGCAAGAACCTAACCCAGGTGTATCGAGAATAATCATCAACGATAACTAACACATATCGTTTTCCATTTATGCTTTGAGTTCTCATTGGTCCGCATAAATCCATATGAAGTAACTCCAATACTCTTTTTGTTGATGGTTCGGGCTTTGGTTTGTGAGATGATCGTTTCATTTTTCCTTTCTCACAAGCTCCACACAGATGGTCCTTTTCGTAGCGCAATTCAGGAAGTCCTTTGACCAATTGTTTCGCAGCCAACTTGTTGATATTATCAAAATTCAAATGGGATAATCTTCGATGCCACAACCAAGAGTCTTTTGACGAGGCTTTTGATAGTAGGCAAATGTTATCCTTCACTATTAGCTTAGCTACGTCAATGGTGTAAAGGTTAGAGTTTCGGGAACCAGTTAAGATTTCTTTTCCATCCACGCTTTTAACACTGCAGTTCTTAGCTCTAAACGTTACTTCTAGTCCTTTGTCGCAGAGCTGTCCTATGCTAAAAAGATTATGAGATAACCCCTCAACATAGTCAACGTTCTTGATGACCAGATTATTTAGAACTAAGTCCCCGTATCCTTTTATGTGAGCCTGATGGTTGTTCCCGAATTTCACAGTTCCGCAATACTGTTCAACAACGTTGGACAGCAATTCTCTTCTTCCAGTCATGTGCTTGGAGCAAACCGAATCCATATACCAAATGGACTTAGCCTGAAAAACACATAAATTCATATAATGAAAAACTATATGCATTCAAACACATCCATTTTTAATTCACAATCAAACCGTGTTCTGAACCGAGATGTTCAGAAAACATGATGAGTTAAGACCGGGTCCTGGGCTGTGTGCACAGAAGCCAAACGTGTCGGTTTAAGCATAACCGATAAGCAAAAGAACGGGTCCTAGTCTAAGGTAACTAGAAGCCATTTCTTTGAAGCACGGGTCTTGATCAGAAGTAACCAAGAACCATCTGCATTAAGATCACACAACCTTGGGTACCCACCTCAATATGGGTCCCTTTTTGTTAGGATTTCAAGTTTTATATGGCACGTTTACAGATTTAGAATCCCAATTAGCATTTGTGTGTGGTCCGAATGCACAACCCTTTGGAATCCATTGTAGATTGGATTTATTGGGTTTTGGAACCTTAGGCGCTGAAATTGCCTTCGGTTTTTGTCTTTTTGAGACCTGTTTGACCGTTGCTTTGGTTTTGGGCCTTTGCAACGGACAATTCTCAACTTTGTTTGTGGCCAATGATGCACTATTTTTTGTTTTCTTTTTCCGAATACGTTTAACAGGATAAGGCACAAAAGCATTCATTTCCGGAACCTGTCGTCTATATTCAGTTGGACATAGATTAAACAAATCAATGAAAGAGTACTTTAACGGAATAGCAGAATTCGGTTCAACATTACAGACAATGTTTCACACATTGTTACATAAATTGTCTTTAGAGATTACAGACATCCTATCTCTAGTAATAAATTCACTTGGCATTAAAGCGTTCTTCACAAAAAAACTTGTAAAATCCTGCATGGTGGTTTTCGGGACTCTCCTTATATGATCTGTAGGAACAAAACGATTAGAGTCAGTAAGCATGGAAGATTTAGACTTGATAGACTTTTCTTTTTGGTGGTGAGTGGGTTTCTTAAAAGACTTGGATTTAATTTGAGTCTTTTTAGGAACCTCATTTTTGAAAACTTTTGAACACTCACCTTTTAAAATGACAAAAGAACATTCAGCTTTGGCCTTACCTTTATCTGATGACACACATGGAATTTTTATGGAATGAGAAAGTGTTCGTTCTTTTGAAAGATCTTTCAATTGTTGTGAAACCATTTCAAAATTTTCTCTGTAGACAGTGACTTCCACAGTTTGTTGAAAAGATTGATTTACCAAATCTTTTTCTCTCTTAAGAAGAGCATCTTGAAGATCAAGTGCTTTCTCTTGAGACGACTTCAATTCCTTTTCTAAAACAATGATTTGTTGTTGAAGAACTTTTGCGGGAATATAAAGTTAAGGAGTTGATTTTACGGTTTCAGTTTCAATTCAGCTTCTGAATAAGTTGACGAGAGATCTTCCTCTAAAGTTGGTACTCTAGAAGAATAACTCTCGTTAAGTTCTTCATAATGAAAAGAAATTTCTTTATCTTTACGAGCAACACGTTTCTCATTTTCTTGGTTTAAAACTTCTTTTGATGACTCAAAAAAGAAAGATTTAAGACCGGCTCCCATATAATTCATGTCATAAAATACAGGTAAAACATTTTGTGTTTTTTCCAAATATTTAGGATTTTTAAAACAAATTCCTTGTTTAGAATGGTAAAACCTAGTTTCTTTGGGCTGATTTAAATGGATAGTTTGTTCTGTTTGACCCCTTTTCAAAAATGCATCGTCAAGGGTCTTTATTCTTGAGTACAAACTTATCCTTTTCTTCTTCAATCATTTTGTATTTTTCTAAACTGTCTATATTTTCCATATTTATCGCATCTAACTGTTTTGTGAGAACAGAAATTTCTTATTTTAAAGAGAGTTTATCTTTTGAAAGCGTTTCCATGCAAGATTCAAGGTATATATTCCTATCCTGAACATCTACTTTTTCTATTAACATCTGTTTTATAACATTATGATTAGTTAACCACTTTGAATGATGTTCAGCCTGTACACACCTTGCAGTTTCAGCATTTAATCTATCTTGTAGATCAAGTATTTGTGTGTGCAGTGTACATTCATTATCTACAAATAATTTATTTACATGTGCAGGAATGTAATAGGAATATACCTCATTGGACTCAGAACCGGATGTGGAGCATTCGGGATCGTTGGTTGTAGCCATCAGACATGCTGGTGGATTTTTCATTGTCTCCCCCTCAGCAGCATGATCTGGATTATCAGCAGTGAAATCAACACATGTCTCCAACCCCATACGATCAACCATGTAGCAATTCTTGCCCTTGTCATCCTCGTCTTCAGAATCTTCAGCATGCCAGTAGTCCTCCTGGGCGACGAGGGCTAACGCATCCGTTCTCTTCTTGGCAGCCTCGAGCTTTCTCTCGTAGTACGCGACGTCTCTGTCGAAGTTGTTCTTGCATTCCCTAGCAAAGTGGCCCGGTTTGTCACATTTGTAGCAGAGACGTTCATCCGCAGCCTTCGTCTCATCTGCTCTCGGCCTGTCCTCTCTCCTTTCCGCCGGCCTCTTGTCGGCCCAGCGATGTTCGCGGCTGTCATCGCGCCTCCTTTCCCGTCTTTCAGGCTCTCTCCGCTCTTCCCTGCGGTCATCCCGACGTTCATCCATTCGATCATCCCGCCTGTCATCCCTGTGATCATCACGCCTATCATCTCGCCTTTCATAACGGCGATCATCTCGATAGTCGCGTCTATCGTCATGGCGGCGATCATCCCTATCATCCCTTCAGTATTCATCCCTTCGATAGTCATCTGAGTACCTCCGTGGACCGGTGTCATAACGGAGTTGGTTGTTAGTCTTGTTGGAGAACCGTCGCTGTTGGATACGGTTGGTCCACAAGGCTATCTGTTCCTGAATCGAAGCTTCCTCTGCATCATAGACCTCACACGGAGGAGAAGCATACCTGCACTGAGATGACAAAGAACCTAGAGCAAAGGATGGTGTCAGAATCTGTGTGTTAGTGATCAAGGCTAGATAATCATTCGGTTTCAACCCTGTGTTGGCTGATAGCAGCAGAGAGGCCAATTGATTTGCCATCAGCTTCTGTTGATCTACATCCCCTTGATACTTTTTAAGCTCCTTGAAGACGACATTAATGGATACCTCAGGAATGTTCAGGACTCTCTTTGTGGCCCGACATGCAAGCTGCCACTCGGGGGCTAAGGCGGCAAAGAATTGGATGTTGATATCATCCCTATCCTTCTTGATGTGCAGTTTGTTCAATTCGTTAAGGACTGCACAGAACCTGGTGAATGTAGCTTGCAGAGATTCCTCGTCTTTGGCGTGGAATTCCGTAAACTTAGCCTTTGCCTCCTCGATTTTGGCACGATCATCGAGATCTGCCCCCAGCATTTGGACTTCTAGCTCGTCCCACATTTCTTTTGCAGACATTTTACTGTCTACACCGACCAAAATATCAGTGGGGAGGGCTTGATAAATCAGATATTCGACCCTCTTATCAGCGTGCTGTCGGTCTCTCTCGGCGTCATTTGCCGGTTCTCTCTCAACCTTTGAGGCTTGGACAGGGGGGTCAGCCTCAGGTCTTGCAGCTATCTCTCGATAGTAGATGACGGGTCCTTCGGATATAGATTGAAGCATGAGGTTCCCGAGAGGTTGCATTCCAACGAACTTAAGGAACCGGGATTTCCATTGTTCGTACTCATCGGGATACAGAACGGGTGGTCTGTTCTTAGATCCGAGTACTAGAGCTTCGCGAGACATTGTGATTATGAGTGCTGATTAAGAATATGAAGATCTTAGAGGTGGAAACTGGACACGGATGGGTTGGACTTAAAACAGAAGGTTCTGAATTCGGATGGTGTGACTTCGGATGAACAGTCTTTCAGATGGCTGGACCGAATTTGGATTGGGTGAATTCGGATGGGTTGGTTTCAGATGGATGGATTCGGATGAGGTTGAATTCGGATGAACTGATTTCGGATGAATGAACAGTAATTCGGATGGCTATGGTTCGGATGTGGATCAAGTTCGGAAGGGGTCCTAATTCGGATGAACAGTACTACGGTTGGGGACCAAGTGCGGTTGAAGCTAATTTCGGATGGACCTAAGGGACCGAATTCGGATGAACAGTGTACAGGTCCGAATCCGGATGGACCGAAATGGGGATGGTCCGAAATAGGAAAAATTTTAAGAACAAGTCCCAAATGAGAAAATGGAAGCCTGATATGAACTTCGGATGGTCCGAAGTTCGGATGGGACCGAAGTGTGGTCCGAAATGGGCTTATGGGGGGTTCGAAATGCACCTAAGGATGGTCCGAAATAAGGTCCGAATTCGGGTGATGTGATGTCCGAAGTTGGTGCCTAGGTGGTCCGAAATGCTACAGTAGTGATCCGAAATGCAGCAGGTTTTTTTCGATTTTCTAAGGCAGAATGAGCAGAATTCGATTTTTATCAGTTTTAAAGCCTAAAAACAGGTCTAAATGATTTATAAACTATTTTAAACACTTTTGGTGATTTAAAATAACCTAAAAAACACTTAAAAACAGCATGAACACGTGAAAAACCCACTTAAACAACCCATATTTTCAAACTTAATAATGGTCGATTCTTGATGATTTTAACAAAGATATGGAACTAAATGAGCTTAAAATCAGTAGAGAATGATAATGTGGAGTTTATATGACCATTATAACACAAGAAACACGAAAAAACAAAGGAAAAAGAAGATCTAACCGAATGGAATGGAAGAACACGAAGAACACACAATTAACCCAGCAGAATCAGAATGAATCAGTTGAAATCCACCCCACTGAGCTTTGATATCAATTGTAATGATGTATTCCCGTATATTTTCAGCACCTTAATGATTTTCTTATCATACACATGAAGAAACAAGCTCAATAAATGTAATATGATGAAGAAGAGACAATATGAATATTGAGAGTGAATGAACAGTGGCGGCTGGAATGTTGTATTCAAAATGTCAACCGTAGCAACAAAAGTAACCCTAGGAGCCTTTTCTAGGCTCCTTTAATTAACTTTCATACATTGGCACATTTAGCCCCTAGACTTTTGCATAAACATAAATTACATAGAAATTAAATACAAGACAAATTACAAAGACAACAAATATTACAAAACAACTCCTATGATCGAAATAATAAATCTAACACTATTATTAATAGAAAAATAAAAAGTTGTTACTATAAATGATAAAAAATAAATAATGTTATTATTAATTATAAAAATGTCAAAACGTGTTACTATTTTTGGTCATTTCCCTATCATATATGCAACACTGCATGTACATTCGATATTAAAAGAGTCAAAAATGGTCAAAGTGGGCAGTTAAACTTGGAGGGTTGCCCTTAATTTAATGTTAATTTCATATTTACCATCTTATCCCTAGTATTATATTATAATCCTATGGTTTAGATTCGTTTTATTGTTCTGCCCTAAATTAAGGTTCTGCAATGATCTCAATATATATATATATATATATATATATATAAGGAGGTTCCATTGAGAACTTTTGTGCATCGAGGCACAAAAGAACCTCCACTGTTCCTTGGATGAAAAGATTGTGTGGGTTAGATGAAATGGTAAAAGGGTAATTAAATAGAAAGTTTTATGCATCAAGTGCACATAATGAAATTCGCGGAGGGGTAAAACAGGAATTATGCAATCCTTATTTAATTAATTATTACACTTCCAAATTCAATAAAAATAATACAAATTCAAAATACATCAAAATACATGCATATCGTTCATCTCTTCCAAAAATTAATCATGCATATCGTTTATCTCTTCCAAAATCAAAATACAACAAAATACAAACATGAATCGTTCATCTCTTCATGCATATCGTTCATCGTTCATCATCAAAATACATGCATATCGTTCATCTCTTCATGCACATCGTTCATCTCATCCAAAAATATATCATGCATATCGTTCATCTCTTCCAAAATCAAAATACATCAAAATACAAACATGAATCGTTCATCTCTTCATGCATTTCATTCATCGTTCATCGTCAAAATACATGCATATCGTTCATTTCTTCTAAAATCAAATACATGCATATCGTTCATCTCTTCCAAAATCATCAAAATACATCCTTTTATCTTTAAAGGTGTCATCATTCAAAAATGCATCTTTTTATCGCGTTTTTCATTGAAAGTTTCATCATTCAAAAATTTATCATGCATTCAAAAAAATGCGGTGATTGTTGGCCATAGAGAGAGACAGAGAGAGAGAGATGGTCGGTGCAGCGGTGGTGCGATGGTGATGTAGCGGCCGAAAGAGCGGTGGTGCGATGGTGGTGCAGCGGCCGAGAGAGCAAGACGGTGGTGGTGCAGCGGCTGATAGAGCAAGACGGTGGCCGAATTTTGAGAATGAGAGGGGGGTGAGGCGGTCACATGGGGAAAGAGAGGGAGAGAGGTTGATCATGGTGAGAGAGAGAGAGAGGTGAGGAGAGAAAGAGGGAGAAATTTTTGGTTAGTTATTTAATGTATTGATTTATTTCCTAATCTAATTAAACCTAATTCTCTATAATTAATAATTTTCTTATAAAATTATTCCACAAATACCCTTAATGCAACCTTGGTAGAAAGTCCGATGCTCAAAAGTTATCAATGGTTCCTCGATGCACAAAAGTTCTCAATCGAAACCCAATCTATATATATATATATATATATATATATATATATATATATATATATATATATATATATATATATATATATATATATATATATATATATGTATATATATATATATATATATATATATAAAATAAAGTTCCTAAGCGTACCAATCAAAATCCCGCGTATCCAACGTTCCCTCACATGCAAGGGTATTTTTCGTAATAACAACCATCATTCACATCACTTATAAAATGATCATTAACATCACTTATAAATTCATTATTCACATCACTTATAAAATGATCATTCACGTCACCTAATTGATCATCCACAGTACTTAAAATGATGATTCACAACACTTATTTGATCATTCACGAAAATTATTTGACTATTTACAATTCTTTTACACTTATTTGAGCATTCACAATATTTATTTGATCATTCACAGTAATTATTTGACTATGTATACTTGTTTTACACTTATTTGATCATTTAAATTACTTAATTGACCATTCACAGTATTTATTTGATCATTCACAAAACTTAATTGACCATTCACATTACTTAATTCATCATTCAAAACACTTATTTTATCATTCACAAGAATTATTTAACGATTTATAATTCTTCTACATTTATTTCGTCATTCACAACACTTATTTGACCATTCACAGTTCTTCAACACTTATTTGATCATTAACAACATTTATTTGATTATTCACAAGGATTATTTGAGCATTCAGAACACTTATTTGATCATTCACATGAATTATTTGACCATTCATAGTATTTATTTCGTCATTCACATTAATTATTTGACTATTTACACTTCTTCTACACTTATTTGATCACTCACCACACTTAATTGATCATTCACAAGAATTATTTGACCATTCCTACTTCTTCTACACTTATTTCATCTTTTACACACTTATTTGACTATTTACACTTCTTCTACACTTACTTGATCATTCACAATACTTATTTGATCATTCACAAGAATTATTTGACCATTCGCAACTCTTATTTGATCAATTAAGTGTTGTGAATGATCATTTTATAAGTATTATGAATGGTCAATGATAGAACTATAATTTTATGTGTTTTGGTATCGTTTTAGGCTCATTTTAAGGACCGATTCTTCATAACTTCCATATTATTACTCTAAATTTGCGTTTCAGGGTCAAGAAGTCAAATAGAAGCACCTCGAGAAAATTCAGCGCGAACCGAGCCGGAGGGGGCGCAGGCCTGTGCCACCTTATGCTGCAAAACAGAATATTTCAGAGTTAGAGAGCACTTCTAGCGCAGCCCAGGCCGTATCCCCAGCGCATGGGGGGTGCAGGCCTACGCTGGTGCAGCGTAAATTCTCAGCAGACGCCTTTTTGAACCAAAAACCCTAATTTTCACCTCCTCTATAAATAGAGGTCGATGGTGGTCGTTTTGAGAGAGTCCCGTAGTGTCGAAAAAAGTGGTGAAGCCCTGCTGGATTTGATTCACGATCCGATTATGAAGATGGTGGATTGCACCCGTTCGAGCCTACGATGATGTCTCCAACCATTCCCAGTGAAGTGCACATGATGAGCGGCTAAACCACCATAGCCGTTTGCGAATGATCCACGTCTAAGTTTACGTTCTTGAATTTCAATTTATGTTTTGATGTATTTCGTGGTTCTTGAATATTTTATGTGTAATTCAAATGATAAACATTCGGTTATTATAACGAGTAAATGTTTTGATTGGTAAAACCAAGATAGGTTATAGTAATATTATTAATTGTGTCGAGTCCTATAGGTTAGGGATTAAGACAAGTAATGAATATTGCATCCACTATGCCGAGATTTATTGGTTAAAGTATTTATGATTAATTTAACTACGTAATTGATTATGTCTATGTGATCGTTGCATGAAATTCAAGTGGGTAATAACTTATGCCATGATGATTCCGTAAATGGTTATCTTCAATTTGCTTGTTGATCAATTCGTTAGTCGCTTGCCGTATTTTTAGTTCTAATTTAGTCATAATCGTTATTCCAAACAAATCACTCAATTCACAATTTATTCGCTTTTAGTTGTAACCTCTTACTGAAAGATTCTATTGCCTTCAAGGAATCGATTATATCAACCTCGAACAGGTATTCTTGAATTCATTCGCTGAATCACTTGGAAATGAGGCATACAGATTTCTTGAATCAAGGAACGCCACAGTCGCACAAACCTCTCTTGGTGAGTTGTATCAACTCATTTTCAATCCACAGCCTTAAAAGCTCAGATCCAGATCGGAGGCACCCAACAGGTGAATACGTTTGAAGCAACGTTTCACTACCAAATGGCAAACAGGTTATAGAACCACTCTCTAGACATTATGGTTCTAGGAAGAGACAACCCAGGAGATGATTTACTCCTTGAGATAGATTCAAAAGCACCGTTACAAACCGCCATGGCTCATGATTTCGTCAGACATGAAAACGGACAAGTGAAAGTCAAGTTTTCACCTGCACAAGCAGCAGAGCCGCCATCTATCTTTCCAACTGTAAATATGGTATGTCCAACCTTACCTACATCAGATCACGTATGGTATGATGTATGCAACTGTAAGGATTACTTGGAAGAACATTACAGAGTTTTCATGGATGAAGATATGCCTAAGAAAGAGAAACCCCATCAAAGGAAACTAAGGAAAAGATATGAAGAAGGAGACCCTTCTATTGGATTACTTGGAGAACCATCAGGTAAATATGACTATGTTAGATATTTATTTTCGATCATGTGGATTTATTTTGTAATAATTATTTAGTTAATGTTAGTCTTGTATTAACTCCTGACCATGACCAAGTGCAGAAGAGCAAAATCAAAGTCTCAAAATCAAAATCTCAGGGAGAGAAGATCCAAAGTCTCAAAATCAAAGATAAAGAAACTCCTGACCATGACCATGTGCAGAAGAGCAAAAGTATACTATCCTGCCTTTCAGGTAGAAAGAGTAGATGGCACAGTTGAGGAGTTCTACGAGAATGATATGGACTTCATAAGTGTGGACGACGTTGAATTCTTACACAATCGATTGAAAAATCGTATTAAAGAACGTCTGTCTTACATGACTGACGTAGTTGCCCTTGTTCGAAGTATGAACCGCCGCTCTATTATCATGTGCCTCAGAGATTTCCAAATGGCGATAGAGAGCGCGCTGGTTAAAGTTGGCCTACGATCACTTGACCAAGACACCTTCCTTCTCGCCCACCATTCTGCCTACAGAGTTATCTTCAGTGGAGGCCCGGGGTGTCATTTTTGTGAATCAGAAAGGATTCAAATGGTTCATGCGCTTTGAGGATCTTCCCTGTTACTCCGACGGTACTCTCAGATTGGCTAGAGCTGCGCTTTCTCGAAAAGTCCAAGAATATGATGCTCAACGAGATCCATAACAAAGATGCTCACCGAAGGAAATTCTAACACACCCTCAGCGACATTGATCTCCTGAACGGAAGCCTACATATGAGACAAGTGATAAGACGATTTGACAACATCCTTGGACTCCGCGAATCTACCGATCATGCCAGAGTTCCAGGACCTCCACGTTGATGGTAAATAGGGAGATTCTTAGATATTTAATTTCAATCATGTGGACTTATTTTGTAATAATTATGTAGTTAATGTTAGTCTTGTATATATTTTCTTGTAAGTTTATTTCTAAGTAAAAGTCAAGGGACCAAATGTGTCAATGTTTGATAGTTAAATAAGGGAGCCTATGTATAGGCTCCTAGGGTTTGTACATTAGACACACGATTGAAATACAAAGAAACATTGCAGCCGCCAACTTTATTATTCTCCCAACATTCTCTTTGTCTTCTTCATCATTACACAATTATTGAGTCTTGATTCTTCTTGTGTTTGATAAAAGAAAAATTAATGTGCTGATTGCTATTGGGAATATATTACAAAAATTGGTATCAGAGCTACAAAGGTGGATTTCAACTTGCAAGCATTCGGATTCTGCTGGGTTTTCTTGTTCATCATCGTGTTCTTCATCTTTCCATCTGTTAGATCTTTTTAATCTTTTGTTTTCTGCGGTTTCTGTGTTATTATTGTCATATAATCATCACATTATCCTCCTCTACTGATTTAGAACTTATTAGGTTCAATCTTTCCATCACATTCATCCTTAATCGGCTGTTTTTAAAACTTTCAAAAATATGGGTTTTAGTGGGTTTTTACTCGTTTTTTACTAATTTTTAAGTGTTTTTTCATATTTTAACACATAAAATGTATTTAAAATAGTTTCCCAATCATTTAGAAACAATTTTAGGCCTTAAATCTGCTAAAATAGAAGTCTGAACTGTTCTGAAATTTGAATATCTGTTAAAATCCTGTTGTAATTCGGACCTACCTGTAGCAATTCGGACCCCATTTCGGATCATCTAGGACCCCAATTCGGAGCATCTACGACCCTAGTTCGGACATCATTTCGGTCCATTTCGGACCACATTTAGGTGTATTTAGGACCATCCTAGTGCCCATTTCGGACCCTGCTTCGGGTCCCATCCGAACTTCGGACCATCCGAAGTTCAGATCAGGCACTTTCATTTTCATCATTTGACTTGTGCTTTAATTTCTATTCTCATTTGGGACCATTTCCATTTCGGACCAACCGAATCCGGACCATCCGTATTCGGTCCCCCTTCCTCGAAAATTTCCTAAGTGTTTGTCCGAAATCAACACTGTTCACCCGAATCCGGTTCCTTCACCCACCCGAATTCGGTTCCTTCACCCATCCGAAATACACACTGTTCATCCGAAGTACCCACTGTTCATCCGAATCCGGTTCATCCAGCTTTACTCATCCGAACAAGGTCCCCGCCCTGTCCGAACCAAGAGTTCATCCCAACTCGGCCCCTGTCCGAATTGCTATACATCCGAATTCGGCTCCATCCGAACACGGTCCTTAGATTTGAATCAGTACCATCCAGTGTACTATTCATCCACCGTCCAGTCCATCCGCTTCAAGTTTCCACCTTCAAGATCTTATTTGTCCAATCAGCACCCTCAATCATGTCTCATGAAGCTATCGTACTCGGATCCGAGAACAGACCACCCGTTCTGTATCCTGATGAGTATGAACATTTGAAATCCCGGTTCCTCAAATTTGTCGGAATGCAACCCCTTGGAAACCTAATGCTTCAATCCATCTCTGAGGGCCCCGTTATCTACTATCGGGAAATCGCAGCTAGACCCGAGGCTGGCCCCCCTGTCCTCACATCTAAGGTTGAGAGAGAACCCGCTAATGACGCCGAGAGAGACAGGCTGCATGCCGATAAGAGGGCTGAGTATCTGATCTATCAGGCCCTCCCCACTGATATTTTGGTCGGAGTAGACAGGAAATGTCTTCTAAAGAAATGTGGGACGAGCTAGAGGTACAAATGCTGGGGGCAGATCTAGATGACCGTGCCAAAATATAGAGGAAGCTAAGGCTAAGTTTACAAAATTCCGAGACAAAGACGGGGAATCGCTGCAGGCTATGTTTACAAGGTTCTGTGCAAGATTGAATGAGTTAAAAAAACTGCACATCAAAAAGGACAAGGATGACATAAACATCCAGTTCTTTTCAGCCTTAGCCCCCGAGTGGCAGAATGCTTGCCGGGCCACACGACAGGTCCTGAATATTCTCGAAGTATCGATCAATGTCGTCTTCAAAGAGCTGAAAAAGTATCAAGGGGATGTGGATCACCAGAAACAGATGGCCAATCAGCTCGCATCTTTACTGCTATCTGCGAACACTGGCATCAAACCCAATGATTCCCTAGCCTTGATCACCAACACGAATATTCCCACTGCATCTTTTGCACAAGGTTCATCTTCGTCTCAGTACATGTATGCTTCTCCTCCACGTGAGGTAATGGATGTGGAAGAAGCCGTGATTCAGGAACAAATAGCCTTGTGGACAAATCATCTCCAACAACGACGTTTCTCCAACAAGACTAACAATCAGCTCCACTATGACACCGGTCCGCGGAAACTCAGATGAAAGGAGAGATGAACGACGCGATGATTATCGTAGGGATGAGTATCGCAGAGATGACATGGATGAGATGAGGTATGACGATAGACGCGACTATCGAGATGAGCGCCGTTATGAAAGGCGAGACGATAGGCGTGATGATCATAGGGATGAAAGGAGAGACTATGATAGACGGGACGATCGTCGTGATGACTGTAGGGACGACCGCAGAGACGATAGGAGAGAGGGAGTATAATCCAGGTTTGTCTGTATCTTTGAGGCTAAAAAGGTTCAAGAACTTAATCTGAAAAGGATAAAAGAAGGGAAGCGGTATTTATTTGAGGGGGAGTATTGTTAGGATGTTATTTTTTACAATTCTTTGTTTCTTTTTAATTTTACTAGTTAAATTTTTTAAATTTTAGGTTGGTTATATTTTAGTTTATTTTTAAGTTTAATTTAATAGGTCAGAAAATCCCAAAAAGATTTTACTTGTTTAAATTTATCAAAAAGCCAAAAATATTTTTATTTTATTTTATTTCTTTCTTAATTTAAATGCTTAAAGAAAAGATCAAAAATATTTTATATTGCAATTGCTTATTTTTTTTGTTTCAAAGAAAAAAAAAATACAAAAAGATGTAATAAATTGGGCCAAATGTTTGTTTAAATTTTTCGTGGATATAGTGAATGTTCCGCGAGTGAGTTCTTGTCAATTCTATACTTCTTATAACCTGAATATTGAATATTCTATCAGATTTTGTTGTTTTTAATATTTTTTAGGGCCCAAAAGTTTTTCTATGTATGTATGTTTGGTTGTGTGATCCGGCGGCCCAGTTCCTTTTTGGGCCCGGATCTTTCATGCCAGACCCGACCCGTTCCCTATAATACGGGCGGGTCAACGGTCAATCTCATTTCTTCTCTTTCAAGCTGTCTTCAACTCCTATTCTCTCCTCTCTTCCGACGAACTCCTCACCGCCGAACCTCCAGAACCTTCATTCAAGCTTTGTAGTTCACCATTTTTGTTCGTTTTTCTTGCATATCTCGACTTCGGCATCATAAGATAACTCATTTCTATCTTTATTTTAGCCTTTAACTTCATATATTGTATGTTTCATTTTCAACTTTTTCGTAGTTTTTCATTTTGGTTTTTCCTAATTTTAGGTCATTTAATGTGCTTTATTTAGTTAGTTGTAGTTATATAAAGTGTTCCTTACTGGTTTTTAGTCTACGATCTTTAATTTCATGCATTTTTGTCACAATCACCACTGTTCACGTTGCATGTTGCATGAACTCATTAATGAACTGCTGCAATTCGGACGTCCGAAT
The DNA here is from genome assembly GCA_020465985.1 of Centrapalus pauciflorus. Lineage (NCBI taxonomy): Eukaryota > Viridiplantae > Streptophyta > Magnoliopsida > Asterales > Asteraceae > Centrapalus > Centrapalus pauciflorus. Next base: position 20,326 of record JAANYP010006025.1, on the reverse strand, counting down.
TCGGACCAAGCCCCGAATTCGGATGTTCCACTTAGTCAAAATTTCAAGTTTTTCAAACTCCAAAGACCGAATTCGGACACTGTGCATCCGAATTCGGACAACTGTTGATCCGAATTCGGTCCTTCAAAGAAAGTCTGAAATTTTCAACTGTTCATTAAGTCTAAGTTTTTTCCAGTACTGTTCATCCGAAATCGGATGGGACCCGAATTCGGTCCCCATCCGAATTCTGTGTTCCATCCGAAGTCGGTCCATATATTTCCAATACATGCATCCCATCCGAATTCGGTCCAGCATCAACCACATCATCCGAATTCGGTCCATTCATTCTCGTTGCATACATCAACTTCGCTCCCCATCCGAATTGCCTCATCATCGGAATTCAGACCATCATCATGCTTCACATCATCCGAATTCAGACATCACATATCATTCATCATTCATCATCCGGATTTCGCCCGGATCCGAATCCGGTGGCACTGTTCATCCGAATTCGGCCCATCCGAAATCCAACACTTAGCATATTTTTCAAATTTTCACTTTTTTGCATTTTCACTATAAATCAAAAGTCCAAAAAGATTTTCATTCCGGTGCACCATTGATTAGAGTTAGGATTAGTGTTTGAGTGAAAATGCCTGTTCTAACATTGGTCTCTTAACGATTGACTTTGGACTTTATTTAGTTGAATTTTATTCTACTAATAAAGACCCGATGCTTTAAACAGATTAGGCAGTTTCTATTTCACACTTATCTAGACTTCATATCAATGTCTTATCATTTAAAGTCTTATGTTCTAACTTTGATGCATCTTTATAGGAATGATGGAACCCGCTGTCGTTCTTACCATACCCCATCCCCCCATTCCCAACAATAACGCCCAACTACCCGAACAATCTATTCTCCCTCAAGCCGAATTTGTCAAGTTCATACCCCATAACTGGCAGCTTGACGTGTCCATCCTCACCTGAGAGCCCCAAACCCTAGCCTTTGGCATCCTCACTCACCACCCAATATGCTACTCCCTTTCTACAGCCATCGCCGTTCCCGAAATATACCTGCAAAAATTTTGGAACCGATTGCAGTTTGTCCCCGATGCCGAACCCCACTTCACTACCACCATTGACTGTGTCCCAGTAAAAATAACCACCGCCGCCATACGCCATATACTTCACCTACCCACCGAAGCCCATTTGCCAACTCGCTTTCAATTTGCGCCCATTCCTTCAGTCCAAGAAACCCTCGCTGAAATACAAACCTTGGGATATGACGACCCTCTTACCAAAACCTCCAATTTCAAAACCAAGAATCTCCAGTCTCATTGGAGGATTCTGTTCGACGTCATCAATAAATGCTTCACTGCAAAACATTCTGGCCACGACTCTGCATCAGCTCAAGTCCTAGCCATGTTCACCGGCTTTGCATTTGACCGACACCTGGATTATGCAGCATTCCTCTTCGAGGAATTGAAGAGAGTTCATATGGAGAGGGGCACCAAACGAGGACACAAATACATCCCTCTCCAACGTTATCTGCAGCTGATCATCCAGTATGCCATTGACAATGATGACGACATTCATGAGCGTCCAGAGGCCGATGTCTACCCTACAGTTGTGATCCAAAAGCTTAATCTGCCAAAAGAGGCTCCGCCTGTGACGTTAATGACTATCCCACTGGCTCTTATTCTAAGGGCAGTGCAATCGGAATAGAGAGTTTTATCCGGATGAGGCTCAGTCTGAAACGTTTGAGCCTAGCCAGTCCGAAGGTGAGGTTCAGTTGAGCGAGGAAGAGGGAGAAGCAGCGGAGGTACAACTATCCATGGGGTTAGGTGAGCGGGAGACTGTGCATGTAAGTGAGGGAGAAGCAGGTGAGGCAGCAGAGGCGCCGGATTCTGAATGAACCGTCTCTGTTGTACGAGGGTTGGAAGTAACATCTGAGGGTGACCGCAGCCCAATCAGCATCCTCCCAACAGGGTGCTATTTCATTCCACGGGGATATACCACGTATGCCATCGCCTTCTCATTCGGAGAGTGGCGGTGTTGAACGAGGTCACACTCCGCCACACGTGACCGACCCTCTTTCCTTCACGATTCCCTCCCCACAAATACACACATCGCACGATGCCTTCGTGGCATCCCCTAGAGCTGCCTTCATGGCAGCTCCACAAACTTCTGGATTTGCGCATCCTATAGTGGAACCAGAAATGAAAGAAGGAAGTCCTGGAGTGGCTTCATTAATGCCATCCACTTCAGGCCATCTCGAAATTAATCTAGAGATGCTAACGACAGCTTTACGTGCTGCCGGAGTTGTTACCCGGGCTGACCTGGATGCCCAAAAGGAGGCTGCTGAAGAACGTCATACCGGCCTTCTCTCATTTATAAAGGGTAAGGGTGTCGCTCCTGAGGATCTGCCTCCACAGGATCCCATTCAGTTCAGACACAGATTACAGAGCTTTCAGACAAGATAGACTCGCTAACTCGACTGATCCTTCAAGTCCAGGAGCAACTCAACTCAAGAATGGACCGTATTGAGTCTGCTGTCATCGAGCTACAGTGCCGTTCTCAGGTTGAGTCCCAGAAACGAAAGCATGACGATCAGGACGACCCTGATCACCATGAGGGGGAGAAGCGCCAGAAAACTCAGTTTGAGGATCCTATGTGGATTGTAGGGGGAGCAGATTCAGAATCAACAGAGGTTCAGGGGTCAAGGGAAAAGATACAAGAGGCTCAGGAATATTTGATGATAGAAGACGAGCCCATGTTCGAGGGTCTAGCTCCACTGGATCAAATGACAGCTTTGGTTGAGTTCGAGCCCGTACACGAGAAAGTTGAAATCATATTGGTGCCTGAGCCCGAGAAAGTTGAAATCATATTGAGTTCGAACCTTTAATCATTCCTAAGCCTGAGCCCGAATCACCTAAAAAATCATCATCTTCCTCCTTTGATTTCCTAAACTAACCACCACCAGCTCCACAACAAGAAATTCTATCATCCATCCAAGCTCTCCCATCACTAAAAGAATCCCATCTAGTCCAAAGCCCGCCAAGATCTCCAAGTCCTCCCGCAGTCCAACAAACTCAGCAACTAGGTCCTTCAGAAACCAAGAGGGTAGATTGCTTTGATGAGACCACTTTAGGACCCGGTGAATACATGACAAATGATTTATACTGGGTAGACCAATTTTCAAAGGGAAAAGTACAAACACTATCACTTGTAGAGAAAGAGGAACAAAGACAAGAACGGCAGGGGACAATCTTAAAACTCTTAGAAGCTAAAAACTCAAAAGTAGAAGAACCCCCCACCCCCCCGTTCAGGGCCTCAAAGAATTCCTTCAAAAGTTTCCTCCGGAACAATTTCAGAATCCGTTCCTAGAAGAACGGTTTAAGATGGTATTCAAAAAGAAGCCTGGGTCTTTCAGCAGACGCTTACTAATGGAACTGACCAACGTGACCAAAGCTGAACAGGCCGAATATAATCAATTAATGCTCGGGGAGAGAAGATCCAAAGTCTTAAAATCAAAGATAAAGAAACTCCTGACCATGACCATGTGCAGAAGAGAAAAAGTACACTATCCTTCCTTTCAGGTAGAAAGAGTAGATGGCACAGTTGAGATGTTCTACGAGAATGATTTGGACTTCATAAGTGTGGATGACGTTGAACTCATACACAATCGATTGAAAAATCATATTAAAGAATGTCTGTCTTACATGATTGCCGTAGTTGCCCTTGTTCGATGTATGAACCGCCGCTCTATTATCATGTGCCCCAGAGATTTCCAAATGGCGATAGAGAGCGCGCTGGTTAAAGTGGGCCTACGAGCACCTGACCAAGAAAGCTTCCTTCTCGCCCACCATGTTGCCTACAGAGTTATCTTCAGAAGAGGCCCAGGTGTCATTTTTGTGAATCAGAAAGGATCAAAAGGTTCATGCGCTTTGAGGATCTTCCCTGTTACTTCGACAGTACTCTCAGATTGGTTAGAGCTGCGCTTTCTCGAAAAGTCCAAGAATATGATGCTCAACCAGATCCAGAACAAAGATGCTCACCGAAAGAAATTCATGACACCCTCAGCGACATTGATCTCCTGAACGAAAGGCTACATATGAGACAAGTGATCAGACGATTCGACGTCATCCTTGGACTCCGCGAATCTACCGATCATGCCAGAGTTCCAGGACCCCCACGTTGATCGAAAAGGGGGAGATTGTTAGATATTTAATTTCGATCATGTGGATTTATTTCGTAATTATTATTTAGTTAATGTTAGTCTTGTATTTATTTTCCTGTATGTTTATTTCTATGTAAAAGTCAAGGGACCAAATGTGTCAATGTTTGATAGTTAATTAAAGGAGCCTATGTATAGGCTCCTAGAGTTTGTAAATGAGACACACGATTGAAATACAAAGAAATATTGCAGCCGCCAACTTTATTATTCTCCCAACATTCTCTTTGTCTTCTTCATCATTACACAATTATTGAGTCTTGATTCTTCTTGTGTTTGATAAAAGAAACATTAATGTGTTGATTGCTATTGGGAATATATTACAACAGACTATTACGTCATTTATGGAGATTCGCTAGCCAAACCTCCATCCACCACCAGCCCATGTAAGAAACCTCCACAACCAAATGTCCCTCCATATTACCAAAAGGTTTTGTCCATCATCCACAAAGAAGAGAAAGTTCATCCACCTCCACCGATAGATGGATGCAACATGGTTTTGCCAGATCCTTCATCTTCTAGACAGGCAAAACAATACAATGTTGAATTTCCTCCGTTAAGTTCTTTTGATCATCCAGAACAAAGAACAAAACATGATTGGAAGGTTAAAAAACCGACAACCATAAATTCAGCTGGTGTCACAAATGCAGTCAGTGCTGCAAAAAAAAACCTTGAATTGGCAAAGTGAAAATGTTGTTGCGAAAAACAAGGTTCTTACCCAGATCCTGTCTCAACAAACAAAGATGGCAAAAAAACAAGAAGTCTTGTCCTCCCAGATGAAAAATTTTGATGCCTTGATAAGTGAAGTACGAATCAAAATAAAAGACTTTCATAATGAACTTCTCCATATTGTTCGAAGTTCATCACCAGCAACCTCTCTCTTAACGAAAGAAGTAGAAAAGAAGTCTCTCAAGATTCAGTTGCTTGACCTTAAGAAACAACATAAACAAAAGAGATTGGTAACTCTTGCTGATGATCCTTGGAGATTACCATCCACACCTTTTGTGAGTACATCGTTTGACCAACTGCCAATCCCTCGGCTTTCATCTCAGAGATCACCATCATTGGCATTATGGGAAAAAGAACAAACCCAGATGAAATCCAAGGCAAAAGGAAAAGCACAAGCTGTAGCATTGCCAGACAAGCCAAGTACTTCTTACGAGAAGTCATCTGAAGATAATGCTACAACCTCTTCAAAAGACCCACAAGTTCTTGCAATTGGTAACCCAGTTACAACATTCCTCAAGAACCTCTGTGACGATTCTCGACCAACATCATCCTTTGTCATGCCAGTTTCTCCCCAACCAGACGAGGATTTCGATCCTTTTGAAGCATTTGAACATCTGTTCATGGCAGGAAATGTCGAAGATGATACCACTGTCCAGAACGTTGTTAATGACAGTGAATCAGGAGAATCAGAAACGCAAGAAATGCCACCCAAGAGACAGAATCCACCAAAGACAGATAGTAAACAGTAGTTCACATTTGATGGTATCCCTCCATCAAAATGGATAGAAAGAAATGTGGAAATGCTAACTTGGATGTTTGCAGAACTTCAGTTTTACATGATTGACATGGTTCTCAAACGATTTGCAACTAGACTCGAAGGTAGAATCCATGATCGGTATCTCAATCTTGGAGAGTATCGTCAGTTACAAATGCATCAGTCTGTGTGTGTAGAAGCACATTAGGTTTGAACAATCAGGTACTTCAAGGATTCAAGTATAGGAGTAACCATCATATGAATTTTTGGAATTGTACTCCATGGGTTCATGAAGCTTTTGTAGCTTAATCCTTGAGGTGTCCATCTCAGATTTGGTAGCTTTGAAAGCAAATCAAATCCGATGAGCATATCCTTGCCATGAGAGCTTGATCCTAGCAGCCTGTGTTTGATCACGCATTTAGGGAAAAGATGGATGTATACAGGGATACTAATCTTGTCAATCACAAACTTTTCTCCATTAGCAGCTAAGAATGTTTGCTCATGTGGTCTCCAAAAGCTTGCTAGTAAGATCTTTTGATTTAGAATGGAGACTGCTGAACTAGTGTCAAAGAGCGCTTCAATTGGTATTGGTTTTGCGTATGCTGACGTCAGAAGATGAACCTTTGCAATGGGAACTGGTTGACTTTGTTGTAATGGCAAAACATGGGGTGCATGGCTTACCATAAACAATTCTACATCAGAATAACCTGATGATTCTGAATCCATAGATGAGTCTTCATCTGATGAACTATAGGAATAACGTAATGTACATAACGTTTTATCATTTAGTTCATCATCAAGAGAGTAGACTGACTCAATATCAGAAATGTCAACTGACTCTATTTTGTAGAGAGTCTGCAACAATGCCATTGATCTTCTTTTATCTGGATAATTTTTTGTGAAATATCCCTTTTTGTTACATACGTAACATATATCTGAATTTTTGCCTAGCTAGAATTTCCTTCTTAGGAACTTCCACTTCTTCTTTGCCATGAAATTCCTTTTATTCTGAGAGTCAAAACATTTGAAAAATCTTTTGCAGTGTGATTTCTTGTTTGTGTGAGAACAATCATACGATGACTTGTCTTTGTACTTAATCTGCAGATGTTTGTCATCACATGGTTTACCTAGTCTTCTTCCAGTTTTCTCAAAGTCTACCAAGAATTTCTTTTGGTTGCAAAGTTTGGCTAGAGCATTGAGAATGAGTTGATACAACTCACAAAGAGAGGTTTGTGCGACTGTGGCATTCCTTGATTCAAGAAATCTGTATGCCTCATTTCCAAGTGATTCAGAGAATGAATTCAAGAATACCTGTTTGAGGTTGACATCATTGATTCCTTGAAGGCAACAAAATCTTTCAGACATTCTATTGTAGTGTTTTTCAAGATCCTTTTTAAGGAAGGAACAACACTTCATTTTGAGGAATTCTTCTGTTGCGTGTATCATACGCTCGACTGGATTGCCAATGAATTCTGAGTAAATGACACACAGGAATTCTTCAGGAGATTGAGACTGATGCATTTGTAACTAACGATACTCTCCAAGACTGAGATACCAATCACAGAGTCTACCTTGGAGTCTAGTTGCAAATCGTTTGAGAACCATGTCAATGGTGTAAAACTGAAGTTCCGCGGACATCCAAGTTAGCATTTCCACACTTCTTTATCTCGATTTTGATAGAGGGATATCATCAAATGTGAACTGTTGTTTAGTATCTGTCTTCGGTGGGTTCTGTCTAATGGGTGGCGTTTCTTGCGTTTCTGATTTTCCTGATTGACTGTCATTAACAATGTTCTGGACAGTGGAGTCATCTTCATCATTTCTTGCCATGAAAATATGTTCAAATGCTTCAGAAGGATCGAAATCCTAGTCTAGTCGGGGAGAAACCGACATGACAAAGGATGGTGTTTGTGGAGAATCTTCACAGAGGTTCTTAAGGAATGTTATAACTGGGTTACCAATTGCAAGAACTTGTGGGTCTTTTAAATAGGTTGTAGCGCTATCTTCAGATGACTTCTCGTAAGAAATACTTGGCTTGTCTGGCAATGCAGCAGCTTGTGCTTTTCCTTTTGCCTTGGATTTAATCTGGGTTTGTTCATTTTCCCATAATGCCAATGATGGTGATCTCTGAGATGAAATCCAAGGGATTGGCTGTGGGTCAAACGATGTACTCACAAAAGGTGTGGATGGTAATCGCCAAGGATCATCAGCAACTGTTACCAATCTCTTTTGTTTATGTTGTTTCTTAAGGTCAAGCAACTGAATCTTGAGAGACTTCATTTCTTCTACTTTCTTTAAGAGAGAGGTTGCTGGTGATGAACTTCGAACAATCTGGAGAAGTTCATAATGAAAGTTTTCTATTTTGATTCGTACTTCACTTATCAAGGCATCCAAAGTTTTCATCTTGGAGGACAAGACTTTTTGTTTTTTGTTTTTTTGCCATCTTTGTTTGTTGAGACAGGATCTGGGTAAAAACCTTGTTTTGTGCAACAACATTTTCACTTTGCCAATTCAAGGATTTTTCTGCAGCACTGACTGCATTTGTGACACCAACTGAATTTATGGTTGTCGGGTTTTTAACCTTCTGCCTGTATGGAAGATGAAGTATATGGCAAAACCATGTTGCATCCATCTATCGGTGGAGGTGGATGAAGTTTCTATTCTTTGTGGATGATGGACAAAGCCTTTTGGTAATATGGAGGGAGATTTGGTGGTGGAGGTTTCTTACATGGGCTGGTGGTGGATGGAGGTTTGGCTAGCAAATCTCCATAAATGACGTAATAGTCATATTTACTAGATGATTCTCCAAGTAATCCAACAGAAGGGTCTCCTTCTTCATATATTTTCCTTAGTTTCCTTTGAGAGGGTTTCTCTTTCATAGGCATATCTTCATCCATTGAAACTCTGAAATGTTCTTTCAAGTAATCTTTACAGTTGCATACATCATACCTTATGTGATCTGATGTAGGTAAGGCTGGAGATAACATATTTAAAGTTGGAAAGAGAGATGGTGGCTCTGCTGCTGTGCTGGTAAAAACATGACTTCCACTTGTCCGTTTTCACGTCTAATGAAATCAAGAGCCATGACGGTTTGTACCGGTGCTTGATGAATCTGTTCGTAATTTGTTATCCTTTTTTCTAGTAAAACTTTTACAAGTTCTTCTCTGGACGACTGCCTCGGGACATAGGTACATGTTGGTGTCGCTTTTGAATCTATCTCAAGGAGTAAAGAATCTCCTGAGTTGTCTCTTCCTGGAACCATAATGTCTAGAGAGTGGTTCTGTACCCTGTATGCCAATTAGTAGTGAAACGCTGCTTGAATGGTATTCACCTGTTGGGTGCCTCCGATCTGAATCTGAGCCTTTAAGGATGTGAGCAAGTAGGGGTCATTCAACGGCATATTGAAATATGGGTAGAAAGTAACAAAGACTGTGCCAGTGTTCAAGGTAGTTTGAATTTGTACCAATACAAGCATGTTTGTACTCTACAAATCTTGTATCCACTAATGCTATTATTGAGAAAGCCGGAATGCATTTTCTTCCATGAAACGTTAGAGCAAGAAGGATTGCTCCGAAGTGGATATGGGAGTAACCTTGAGCTATAGAGTGACGCGGGAGATCTAATGGGAGAGATAGCATATCTAAGTGTTCTGCTGAAGAGTCTGGGAGTTGGGTAAGAATCAAATTTGAAGTTTGAACATATTCTTTAACGACTTGATTGGTGGAAGATCCAACCATTTTTTTTACTCGACTACTGAAAGAGTTTGTTCGTCTGGAAAATACACGGTAAGGGTCTACGTCTGGCATCTGGGTTAGGGGTATTTTTGATTGTCTGAAACATAAGATATTTCATTTAACTTATCTATTATAAGAGGTTACGCTTGTTTGTAAGATGTTACGTCTGGCTGATCTATTTCAAGCAATGTTTCACCACCAAATGGCATACAGGGTACAAAACCACTCCCTAGACATTATGGTTCCTGGAAGAGATAACTCAGGAGATGCTTTACTCCTTGAGAAAGATTAAAAAAACATGATTGGAAGGTTAAAACCCAAACAACCATAAATTTAGTTGGTGTCACAAATGCAGTTAGTGCTGCAGAACCTATATTTTGCTGAATTCCTCGAATGTAAGAGGTTACGGTTACAGAAGAAGGTGCAGGGTAGTCGGTGATACCTAGTTGGTCTAAAACACTCATGGAAAAGGATGGAGAATAGAAGAGGAATTCAGCAAACAACACACTTAATTATATTTCTTCAAAGAGTGGTGATCAGATTTATTTATACAAGAAATTCAGCAAACAACACCCTAATCACATACGCACTCCCTGCGGATTCGACCCTTACTTCTCTAAGATAAATAGTTAGATGGCCAGGATCATGCTTAATAGCATGCATGTACTGGAAATGTTGTGGGGTGAAGCTGTGCGTCATGCGGTGTACATTATTAACCGAGTGTCAACAAAGGCACTCAAAGATAGGACACTGTTTACGTGGGTCCAATCCCGAATTAATCTACAGGCCTAAAGGGTCCAACCCATCTTCTATCCGCTACTCAGGCCTGCCGTAGGATCCAAGGTCATTCTCCTGACCCGCGGAGGGCCTGTGGAGCGACAGACCTGTAAGCTGCAAGAGCCTGTCGGACAACAGGCGTTATGCAGAGAAGGGAGAAAAAGCGGGGCCTCTGATTGGCTCTCGAGGGATCGCGGAGATCACTCCCATGCACGTTCCTCCCCAGCCAATAGGAATCCTCCAAACGACCGCCTGGCCTGGAATAGAGAAGGTATAAATAGGGTTCTAATCATCCAGAAAAGGGTAATGTTCATTCCTCGTTTCATTGATATTTCCTCCCAACCTTTACTCTCTAGCATGTCGGCTGACTTTGGCATCGAAGTGTCCTTACAGGGGCTCTCCCTGTGTTGAAACTAACGATAGCCTTCTCGTTTCTTTGTTGCAGGCCTTCAATCCCTTTCCTGAATCCTCCCGAAGCAGTACCAAGCTAGTTACCACTTTAACCCATAATTATTGATTGTCAGACGCACAAACAATTGGCACCATTCGTGGGACTCGACTGGTTACTGTAGTACTAGCTTAGTTCTCAGAAATTCAGAATGGATAAGCCTGATGCAGCTGAAATAGGCTCTCAAGGCCCTGTAGGCGGAAAACAACCCCCTCTCCAGGAGCCCCTGGGAGTGGTGGAACCATCTCCGGCCGTAGAGACGCTCCTTCCCTCTTTAGACTCGGAAACAACCACACAGGTGATAAGCCGTCAGTTCGTAGCAGCAAATTTCGAACAACTCCAGGCCCTCATGCAAGAACATTCTCTTTCTGTTGAGGCACCACCCCTGGATAGGACCAATGAGGTCATGATGGAATACAAAGATGTAGACTCAGAAGAGATGGATGAGCATATAGACACACGAGAGTTGAGCACGAGGGAAGGAGCAGCTCGCATGATACAAGAGGCACAAGTGGCTAAGGCCAAGGTGTCAGTGGGAAGTAAGGTGAACCCCCTTCCACGAAGCGCGCCCAGGCAGGCGATGCAAGGCGCTCGTATCTCTTTAACAACACCACCTACCCTGGCATCTCGTAGGGAAAGCCTCACGCAAGGTAGGGTTTCTGAGGCACCAGGTAGCGCAAGGAGGAGGGAGCGCGTGGAACAACTCTCCCTAGTGAGGTTCACAAGCCAGGGGCGTAGGGGATTGGGAGAGGTGGTAATACCCACCAGAAGCAGGACTTCTCAAGGCCAGGCCCGCAAAGACTTTTAGAAAGGGCCTAAACCCCTTAACCCGGAGGCCCACTTCCAGGAGGTTGATGGGGAAGATCCCTCCCCCTTCGCAAAATGGATTGAAGATTATCCCCTTCCAGAAGGCCTGAAACTGCCCTCAAATGTAGGGGTATATGACAGAATGGGAGACCCAGATGATCACTGGCGTCTGTTTGCAGGGTCCATGAAGATATCTAAATGGGTACCACCGGTGGCATGCAATATGTTCTCAATGACACTCAAGGGCACTGCCCGCCTATGGTTGGAATCGTTACCCCTAGGTGGCATCAATAGTCTTGATGAGTTAAGAACAAAATTTCGTTCTAACTTCATGCAGCAGCAGAGATACACTAAGACCCACCTGGAGTTGCATAATATTAAGCAGACTGAAGCGGATGGTTTGCGAGCTTTTGTGAAGCGATACAACCTGGAGAGTCAACAATCAGGGGTTTGGGGGACGATGATAAGGTTTCTGGCTTCATACATGGTCTCAGACATCGACAATTGGTGGAGTTTCTATCAAAGGACTTGCCAGCCTCCTATCAGGAGTGCCTGGAAAAGACCTATTCCTACAAACGGTCAAAAGAGCTGTCCACCCAAAACCAGCCCCCTCGGAAGTCGCATCAAGAGAGAGGTAACAAATCCTATCAGGGAAGAGAGTCAGACAACTCGTTCAGAGGGCGTCGTGATAGAGAGGAGAAGTATACTCCTTATGGTCGCAGGGAAGATCGATACAGGAGGAATGATGCTCTCCTGTCACTCAACAAGACACCCAAAGAGATTTTGGCAACAGAAGCCCTTGCCTCTTCGTTTAAACCCCCAGCCCGTATGCAAGGTGACCCAAAAAAGAGAAACCAGACGGAATATTGTGAGTTTCACAAAGACAATGGGCATCACACCAACGACTGCATCGAGCTGCGAAAGCGTATTGAAGGTGAAATAAAAATGGGGACGCTCTCACACTTGGTTAGGGATATTAATGGTAAGTCGCAATCCAAAGAGCAAGACCAAAAAAGACGATACGCCTTGCAAAAGGACAAAGCGCGTGATAACTCTATGTTAAAAGAGCCTGTAGCCGAAATTCTCATGATACAGACAGTTGATGATGAAAGCCCTCTCAAGAAGAACAAGTTACAAACCGCTGGGGATACCGAGATTAGTTTTCCCCCAGGCGGAATGACACATTGTGGGCCTGTAGTAATCAAAGCAATTATCAAGGATGTGCATGTTTGGAGGGTATATTTGGATGGACGAAGTACCTGTGATATCCTTTATATAGATTGCTTTTTACGCATGCCAGACGCTGTTCGGAAAAAGTTGCGACCCGCTTCAAGTCCCCTGAAGGGGATTTCAGGAGAGATATCTTGGCCGTTAGGACAGCTACACTTAAGAGTCTCTTTACGACAGGGTCAGGTGGAAAGAGAGGAGCGGGTAACTTTCCTAATGGTTCGCTCTAAGTCGTCATACAACGCAATCTTAGGACGTCCGTCACTGGGGAAATTGCAGGCCATTCTGTCTACAGGGCATGGGATGGTGAAGTTCCCCACCTCGTGTGGTATAGAGACCATTTTTACGGAATACCCTGAGCGGGTAGAAGAATGCTCACAGGTGCAAAAGGCAGTGGATACGAGGCCCGTAAAGGAAAACGAATCACAAGCTGTCACTCACGTGATCGTTAACCAAGACCACCCTGAGCAAAAAGTGGCTATAGGTGTAAACTTACCCAAAGAGATAAGGAGGGAAGTCGAAGTTCTCCTAAGAAGAAATAAGGACGTGTTCGCCTGGACACGGAACGATATGACAGGGATTTCTAGACAGCTGGAAGTCGGAGAAGGTAGGATAATCAAAACTACCATTCTTTAAATGTGGATCCCTAGGCGATCCTTGTTTGCCAAAAGAAAAGGCCCTTGGCTCGTGAACGTGACCAGGCGGTGTGTGAAGAGGTCGCGAAGCTTGTAGCGGCTGGAATCCTAAGAGAGGTCAAGTACCATACATGGGTAGCCAATCCTGTAATGGTTCGAAAGACATATGGTAGCTGGAGGATGTGCATCGACTTCAAAGACCTTAACAAAGCTTGTCCAAAAGATTGCTATCCCTTTCCAGAGATCAACTGGAAAGTAGAGTCATTGGCTGGCTTCCCATACAAGTGTTTTCTGGACACTTACAAAGGGTATCATCAGATACAGATGGAGGAAAGGGACAAAGACAAGACCGCGTTCCATGCTAGTCAATGTATTTTTTGTTACACCAAGATGCCTTTTGGTTTGAAGAACGCAGGAGCCACGTACCAGCGCCTGGTGGATCTGGTGTTTAAAGGAAAAATCAGAAGAAATTTGGAGGTGTATGTGGACGATATGGTGACTAAAAGCAGGACAGAGAGAAGCTTGTTGGAAGATATAGAGGAAACGTTCCAGACGTTAAGAAGGGTTAACATGAAGCTCAACCCGAAGAAATGCACGTGTGGGGTGGAAGAAGGACATTTCTTGGGGCACCTGATAACCAGGGATGCCATCAAAGCTAATTCTAAGAAGGCTCATGCCATTGCTGACTTACTCCCACCTACTACCATCAAGGAGTTCCAAAATTTAAACGGTAAGGTAGTGGCTCTGAGTCGATTCCTGTCTAAGGCGGCGGAAAGATCCCTTTGGTTCTTTAAAACACTCAAAGGCACGCTAGAAAAGAACGGTTTCATATGGACAACTGAAGCGGACAACGCTTTCAAGGAGATGAAAAAGACTATAACAGGGTTGCCCGCCATCACTGCACCTATTCCAGGTGAGGAGTTAACTATGTAACTGGCGGCATCCGACGAAACCATGAGTGCCGTCTTGTTGGCGGAGAGGGATAAACGACAGATGCCAATATATTTTGTAAGCAGAACATTTCAAGGTCCTGAATTGAATTATCCACCGCTGGAGAAGCTATCCCTGGCCTTGGTTATTGCTGCCAAGAAGTTGAGGCGATATTTTCAAGCGCACACGGTGATAGTCTTGACAGATCAACCAATCAGGCAGGTGCTTTTGAAACCAGAAACTTCAGGTCGTCTAGCTAAATGGGCGATCGAGTTGGGGGAACACAACATTGAGTTTCGACCAAGGTCTGCGTACAAAGGACAGGTTCTGGCTGATTTTCTGGCTGAAATGAACACTACGACACCCACAGCCACAAAAAAGGAGGATGCAACCGTGTGGAGCTTGTACACAGACGGGTCGTCTGGGGCAGAAGGCTCAGGGGCTGGATTGATTCTGACAGATCTCGATGGAAAAGAACACACATATGCTCTTCATTTTAACTTTAACGCTTCTAATAATGAAGCTGAGTATTAAGCCTTTCTAGCTCGTCTGCGTATCGCTGCCTCTCTTGAAGTGACAGACCTGCAGGTACGCATCGATTCCACTCATGTGGCCATGCACATCGATGTACCAACTAATAATTAATTGCAAACTTCTTGTAGGTATATGTCGATTCCCAGCTGGTCGTAACTCAGATCAACGGGACATTTAAAGCACTAAATCCATGATAGATTATCTAGCTGAGGCCAGATGTCTCATGACAAGCTTTTTTCTAGCTGCAAAATAAGTCAGATACCGCGAGGTAAGAACAAGAAGGCCGATGTATTAAGCAAATTGGGAACTTTAACTTTTGCTCATCTCACTAAAGAGGTCCTTGTAGAAGTTCTCGAAGAAAGGTCTATAGCAGCTAAACCGGTCATGGAGATTCAGGAAACGAATACCACCTGGATGACGCCCATTTATGAATACTTGCTAAGTGGCACACTGCATGGGGATGAAGGAGAGGCGAGAAGGATTGGCATCAAGGCACCTCGTTTCACCATAAAGGATGGTATTATGTACCGCCGATCGTTTCTAGGCCCGTGGCTTGAATGTGTTGGACCTCAACAGGCCACTAATATCATTCAGGAGATGCGTGAAGGCTCGTGTGGTATCTATTCAGGTGCAAGAACAATAGTTGGAAAAATATTACGGATGGGGTATCATTGGCCCCACGTGAAGAAAGACGTAGAGGAAGAGGTTTAAAGGTGTTCGTCGTGCCAGATTCACGCCCCAATGGTCAAGCAGCCACAACATGAACTGATACCTGTCACCTCATCATGACCGTTTGCCAAATGGGGAATCGATATAGTAGGGCCATTTTCCGAAGCACCCGGGAGGGTCAAGTTCCTTTTAGTGGCAGTCGACTACTTTTCAAAGTGGGTGGAGGCAAAGCCTTTGGCAACAATTTCAGGAAAGCATGTTCGTAATTTTGTCTGGGAACATATTGTGTGTCGTTTCGGTATTCCCAGAATAATGGTCAGTGATAACATTAAACAATTCACCGAAGAGCCGTTTAAATCCTAGTGTGAGGAGCTGAACATTGAACAGCGTTTCACCTCGGTGGCACACCCACGAGCCTTTGGTCAAGTGGAGGTAGCCAACAGAGAGGTGCTCAGAGGCTTAAAGGCACGTCTAGGTGCATGCCGAACTGGATGGGTAGACGAGCTCCCAAACATTCTATAGGGTTTGCGTACTACACCAAAGATCAGCACAAGCGAGACACCTTTCTGTTTGGTGTACGGATCCGAAGCCGTATTACCTGCAGAAATTAGTGTTCCATCACCTCGGGTAGTCACTTTCATCGAACAGGATAATGAGGGGGAGAGGCGCCTGGATCTAGATTTGCTGATGGAGAGAAGGGAGCTAGCACAAGTGAAGCAAGCCGCTGTAAAAACAAAGATGAAAAGGTACTACGACAGGAGAGTTAGACATAAGGCACTAGTGCCTGGGGACCTAGTCTTGCGCACCAACGAGGCGAGCAGGTCAGCCCCCACGGGCAAGCTTTCAGCTAGGTGGAAAGGTCCTTACCGCGTAGCACAGACTGTGGGAGGCGGGGCATACCACCTAGAGCGATTGGATGGAACGAAGCTACCAAGGACTTGACATATCATGAATTTGAAGAAATACTTCGTATATACAAGCAAGATTTTATGCCTAGTTCTGTCTTCTTTTCCTTCAGACTATCTTTAATCAAGGCCCATGGCCATATTTAAGACTTATTTCTGAAAAGGCAGGCAATAATGTAGTGATTATCTACGCCTCTTTAATGATACAAGGCTCGTCATTACGTGTTTATTTGCGCTTTTGCAGAATGCTAAAAGGTTCCATGTCAAGAAAAAGGGGACGCCCGCAACATGACTAAAACCTTTTTACCTTGGTCTAATGACCGATAACCACATGCGTATCATAACAATTAAACAGGCCTGAAACACGGCAATTTCAGTCAACTTTTTTACAAAAAAACGGGGTTGAGTTATCGCCCTAACCACATTAAAAGGGTTGAGTTATCGCCCTAACCACATAAAAAGGGTTGAGTTATCGCCCTAGCATAATAAAAAGGTTTGAGTTATCGCCCAAACCACATAAAAAGAGTTGAAGCATCACCCTAACAACGCAAAATGAAGGGTTGAGTTATCACCCCAGCAACACCACAAGGGTTTGAATCGTTGCTTTAACCAAGTCAAAGGGCTGAGTCATCGCCTTTGTAACGCTAGTCAAATGCATCAAGGCTTTGGAAAAAACACATGCAAAGTATGGTTTGCTTCCTATAGATCAAAATTACTATTTTGGCAAAATAGAATTATACAAAAACATTACTCGCCTTTGTAACGCTAGTCAAATGCATCAAGGCTTTAAGCATACAACAATGTAAAAACAGCTACGACATTTTCAAACACGAAACGTGGATAAAAAAAACATTGTTTAAAAGGGGCACGTAGTGCCACCACTCGCCGATCGGGTGTACAAGGTGAGTAAATTCTCCAAAGAGGGGGTGCCACACACCACCACCCGCATACCGGGTGTACAAAGCCACAAATTGTTCATTACAATAATTATCTGTTAAAATGAACGATAACCAGATGACAAACCATAGAGAAAAACAAGTAAGTAACTTACATACGGGTGGATACAGAGTTAGACGAAGTGACCATTCCGGGGCATAGTAGGCTCAGCTCATGAAAACGATTCGTATACCTGACGATATCTGTACCTTTCATTGAAAATTCCAAAACTCAGACTTCATCATCTGTAGCTCGCTTCTGGGACAATACTCGTCAGTCACATCATCCTTTTCAACTCGGCCCATGGGAGTTTATATGTTGTGTCAATCCCGACTGATTGCACATATGAGTTCCACCACGTGAGAGCACGGTCTTGTAGTGTGTGAGTCGCGAACTTCACATTGTTGTCCCCCGCGCAATTGCTGACGCAGATTACAGATTCCAGCTTTTAAAACCAGCGGGTGAGGCCTACAACATCTTCCGTGCCGTTGAAATATCTGGGCTGACAACCTAAGAAATCATTGATGTTCCAACCCCGTGGATTGTTTTCTGCCCCTCCCGCAACTCCACTACTCCCTGCACCATTGTGGCTGTTGTTCTCGAGGGCAGCAATTGCGTCGACTACTCGTTGAGCCACTAGCTATTGAATCTCCTCTATTTTCATTCTTCTTGGTGCCATGATCTTGAAGTTCGGAGAAAATTTACTAAGGCAGACAGTCACACTACATATCATCATGCACAGATTTATAGTTAAACTTAATTTTTAATTAAAAGAGCTTGATACATAATCTTTTTACATCATATGGTCGGGGTTTCCCTTAAAATTTTCAAGCCTTACTTAACTTAAAAATACTCTAAGTAGCAATCGCAAACACTACAAATACAATGATAGAGGAGGCACTAGGAGTGGGACGCCTCCGGGGTCTCTCCGTACTCTAGGGCGTTAACCCGCCGTGTCAGTGCTGCGTTGCGCGCCTCGCATTCCGCCAAGCGATGTCGAAGCTCGTCTATCCTGTCTTGGTAGATTGAGTGAATATGCTGATTTGCCCAGTAATGTTGGTCTTTTGCATATCTTCTTGCTCAATTCTTGTTGTGATCTCCCCGACCACTTGGTGAAATTGTCTAAATTGGAGGTCGTGTTGGGCGGCCCTTGTCGCCAACAGAGGTGCAGTTTGTTGTGTCGGTACCTGGGTAATTGTCGGCATTTGTGAGGAAGATGGTTCTCCGACTTCAAACTGGATGGGGATCCCTTCCTTGTTTCTTCACTCTTAGAGAGTGTAAGGCATCCATCCCAACTGTCTTGCATTTACCCGTCGTTGCTGCATTGGGCTTGGCTAAGGGGCAGGTACCAGGATAGACTCCCGTTGTGCCAGTCACACCCTTTTCTTGTGGGTGAACATCATTAACGGTCCATTGGAGTAGCTTCTGAATTGGGTGTAAGATGGGACACGTGGTGGTGATGGAGGAGTAATTGGTGTTGTAGTACTAGAGTTACCTTCCTCATGTTCTGAAGGGTCCTCATCTTCGTCGTTGGTCAAGTCTTGATGATCCTCCGATTCAAAGTATATTTCAGTGTCACCTTGGTTTCCTTGGTCCACTGGTGAGTACTTATCCTCGGAGTCAGATAGGATAGTAAGTTCGACATGTTCTGTTGACAGGGTCCACACATGTTTTTACAGTACTTTTAGTTACTTGATTGAAAAAAGTTTAGTTTTTGTAGCAGTTGTAGTCTAGGGTACTAACGCAACCTAGTTCACTATAACCATGTCTCTGATACCAATCTGTCACACCCCGATACCCCGCTTGGAAACGAGGCGTGACGTCACGAAACAAAGGCACAATCATAATGAACAACCTTTATATTGGACGTTTTTGAAAAGCATAAATAATAAATATCATTTTACAATCATCATAATAACAACAGAGTTCACTAGTGCGGAGATTAAAATACATGAAAAAGAGTTTAAGTTATGAAAATCAATCTCCGTAATGTTTGAAATGTCCGGGACTCTGAAACTTGAAAATCTTACAAGAATGCCATGCGTGCGATACTTTTGACCTTATGATCCTGATAATAACATGCTAAATACGTCGACATAAAGTTGGTGAGCTCATAGGTTTACACGATAAATATAGACAATGTATGGAAAGCACAAGATTTCGTTGAGTTGTAAACAAAAACGAATCAATAGTTTTAAGTGTTACCATAAGCGTCATGACCCCAAAACTTAAATTATGATTGCCCTATATGGTATCCAACACCATAATATCAAGAAATGTCAATCGGTTATGCATCCATTTACAATTGGCGCGACCAACCCGGATGGGGGCGTAACCCAAATAGATCTATCCATAAAATTCACGTTTACGAAGTTGTTAACGGTTCATGGTTGAGGGCGGTGGTGAAGTGTATCCTTATGTAATACATAAAATGATATAAGTACTTGTATAGAAATTTTTTAACATGTATTCTCACCCCAAAAAAATACGAACAAGTAAAAATAGGGGCTATGAAAACTCACCGTGATGGCAAAAGTGATGATCGAGAACTGTGCTTGTAACTACGTCCGGAAGGTCTTAACCGAGTCCTAAATGGTATGAGAGACTTAATAAGGCCTCTAAATGATAATATGCATGTATGATGGTTTTTAAACTTTAAATCAACTAACATGACAAGTCCATATACAAAAACCCATTTAAAAGTTCAAGTTTATTTATAAGAATTTTCTAGGATTTATCGAGGTTTTTCGGCCTACTTTGAGGCTGTTTTTAACCAAGTTCCAAAACGATTTGGGTTTTGATATTTTTAATCATAAAACTACTAGATACAAGAAAATTTTCAAGATAAAAATGGTCATTTTTCGAGGTGTTTAGGTTAGCGAAATAGTCCATTAAAATTCATATGTTAGCCACAAATGAGCTGTTAGACTTCGGTTCCCAAACAGTATATGGGGGTTCAAAACTCCGAATTAAATTATGAAAACTTCCAGATTTTTAGTTTAGACATAGATCTAAATTCTTGAAAAATA